>WNWK01032701.1:0-21700 GCA_009830355.1 Cherax destructor
ATTATTTGACTTATTTGACTTAGCTCTATTTATTAGGTAGGATGTAATATTTTATATTGTGTTGGAGTGTGTCTTAACTGCCTTGGAGTTGGCAAACTACTGTTATGCTGCCGGCGTCTAGTTGCTGGGAGGAGTCAGTCGCTGAACACACCTGACCTGGGTGGTTGTTCCTCTTCCCTCTCTGGCCTGTTGACCCTCGTCGAGTCAATACCTCACTCCTATTTCTACTTGTTTTCTCGACATTAGACTCTGTTGGGTAGAGTATGCATTCGTTGGTGAGGCGAATCATACTTCTCAGAACTCTGTGTAACTCTGTTCACAGAGAATAGAGTAGACAGTGATTTTCGACGTTGTTCTGGGTTGTGTGTCACGTTGACACTCTGATACAACTCAGGTCTCAAGCTATAGCTCTGGACCTACTTCGATAAGGCATCTGTGCACCGCCACAGTTTGGGATTGTTTATGCCGAACCTAGTTTCAGTAGAAAGGGAGTCTTGTGACTGTTTTGGAGGATCTACTGATGGTCCCCAGTTAGGGTCGATTTTCTATCTCCTTGCTCCTGACGCTGTGTTGCTGTTGCCTATTATATTGCTGTTCTGTGAATTGGTCATTTTTCTGGACAATCCAGCTGTTCTGGTTGTCTGTTTGTTAGAGCAGTTAGCTTTAGAGTTGTTCTGTCGTACACTGGTTGAGTCGAGTCTTAGAGTTTCCGGGAGCACACTCATACACACATTTATTCTTATTTGTAAATATTATTGTAATTACTGACATTGTACCTGATGGTACTTCCGAGTCATTTATATATATGTGCCCTCAGCACAGACTTATTGTATATGAGAGCAGTGTAGGAGCTACCCTCCTAATTAACCTCCTAATTGATATCTTAATATCTTTATATTTAATTTACTTTGCTACCCTAGATTTTCACACTTTGTTAATAAACCTTTTAAATATCTGTTTGGTTAGTACCCTATCAGTTGCAATCCTCTTAAGCTATATGATATGTCGGATAACTGAAACAGGATACTGACTTTGTTGCAAAAGCCCAGTAACAGGCTGGATGCTAGAAAGGCTATCCTTTCTAGTGTTCACTGGAGATGTCTATTATTAATAGATATCGTGTCATTTTGTAACATCCACCACCACTACAACCCTCTCCACCACCACTACTACCACCTTCACCACCACTACTACTACCACCCACTCCACCTCCACTACCTCCTCCTCCACTACCTCCTCCTCCACTACCTCCACGTTTTTACTACTGTTCTTCACTGTCGTATTCCTCGCTCTATTAGAGTTGTTGGTGCCGCTGTTGCTCTTCCAATAACTGCTGTTGTTGATGTCGCAGCTGCTGTTGCTGTTACGGCTGCTGTTATTTCTGCTGTTGGTGTTGCTCCTGCTGTTGTTTCTGTTATTGCTGTTGTTTCTACCTCTGTTGCTACTGCCTTTGTTCTTTCTCCTGCTTAGGTTCCTTGTGATATTGTTGCTGGTGTTGTTGTTGCTGCTGCTGCTGATGTTACTGTTTCTCTTCCAATAACTGTTGTTATTGCTATCGCAGCTGCTGTTATTTTTTCTGTTGGTGCTCGTCCACCTGTTGATGCTCTTTGTGATAGTGTTGTTGTTGCTGCTGCTGCTTCTGCTGGGGGACTTCAGTGGGTCAGTGAGGGCTGGGGGACTTCAGTGGGTCAGTGAGGGCTGGGGGACTTCAGTGGGTCAGTGAGAACTGGGGGACTTCAGTGGGTCAGTGAGGGCTGGGGGACTTCAGTGGGTCCGTGAGGGCTGGGGACTTCAGTGGGTCCGTGAGGGCTGGGGGACTTCAGTGGGTCCGTGAGGGCTGGGGGACTTCAGTGGGTCCGTGAGGGCTGGGGACTTCAGTGGGTCCGTGAGGGCTGGGGGACTTCAGTGGGTCCGTGAGGGCTGGGGGACTTCAGTGGGTCCGTGAGGGCTGGGGGACTTCAGTGGGTCCGTGAGGGCTGGGGGACTTCAGTGGGTCAGTGAGGGCTGTGAAACTTCAGTGGGTCCGTGAGGGCTGGGAGACTTCAGTGGGTCCGTGATGGCTGGGGGACTTCAGTGGGTCCGTGAGGGCTGGGAGACTTCAGTGGGTCCGTGAGGGCTGGGGGACTTCAGTGGGTCCGTGAGGGCTGGGAGACTTCAGTGGGTCCGTGAGGGCTGGGAGACTTCAGTGGGTCCGTGAGGGCTGGGAGACTTCAGTGGGTCCGTGAGGGCTGGGAGACTTCAGTGGGTCCGTGAGGGCTGGGGGACTTCAGTGGGTCCGTGAGGGCTGGGGGACTTCAGTGGGTCCGTGAGGGCTGGGGGACTTCAGTGGGTCCGTGAGGGCTGGGGGACTTCAGTGGGTCAGTGAGGGCTGGGGGACTTCAGTGGGTCAGTGAGGGCTGGGGGACTTCAGTGGGTCAGTGAGGGCTGGGGGACTTCAGTGGGTCAGTGAGGGCTGGGGGACTTCAGTGGGTCAGTGAGGGCTGGGGGACTTCAGTGGGTCAGTGAGGGCTGGGGGACTTCAGTGGGTCAGTGAGGGCTGGGGACTTCAGTGGGTCAGTGAGGGCTGGGGGACTTCAGTGGGTCAGTGAGGGCTGGGGGCTTCAGTGGGTCAGTGAGGGCTGGGGGCTTCAGTGGGTCAGTGAGGGCTGGGGGACTTCAGTGGGTCAGTGAGGGCTGGGGGACTTCAGTGGGTTCAGTGAGGGCTGGGGACTTCAGTGGGTCAGTGAGCGGGACTCTGGTCAGTGAGGGCTGGGCTTCAGTGGGTCAGTGAGGGTGGGACTTCAGTGGGTCAGTGAGGCTGGCGGATTCAATGGTCAGTGAGGGATGGGGACTTCAGTGGGTCAGTGAGGGCTGGGGACTTCAGTGAGGGCTGGGGACTTCAGTGGTCAGTGAGGGCTTGGGAAACTTTAGTGGGTCAGTGAGGGCTGGAGATTCAGTGGTCAGTGAGGGATGGGGACTTCAGTGGGTCAGTGAGGGCTGGGAGACTTCAGTGGTAGAGGGTGGGGAAACTTCAGTGGAGTCAGTGAGGGCTGGGGACTTTAGTGGGTCAGTGAGGGCTGGGGAGACGTCAGTGGAGTCAGTGAGGAGCTGGACTTCATGGGTCAGTGAGGGTCTGCGAGACTTCAGCGGGTCAGTGAGGGCTGGGACTTCAGCGGGTCAGTGAGGGCTGGCAGACTTCAGTGGGTCAGTGAGGGCTGGCAGACTTCAGTGGGTCAGTGAGGGCTGGCAGACTTCAGTGGGTCAGTGAGGGCTGGCAGACTTCAGTGGGTCAGTGAGGGCTGGCAGACTTCAGTGGGTCAGTGAGGGCTGGCAGACTTCAGTGGGTCAGTGAGGGCTGCGAGACTTCAGTGGGTCAGTGAGGGCTGGCAGACTTCAGTGGGTCAGTGAGGGCTGGCAGACTTCAGTGGGTCAGTGAGGGCTGGCAGACTTCAGCGGGTCAGTGAGGGCTGCCAGACTTCAGTGGGTCAGTGAGCTGCGATTCAGGGTCAGTGAGGGCTGGCAGACTTCAGTGGGTCAGTGAGGGCTGGCAGACTTCAGTGGGTCAGTGAGGTCTGCGAGACTTCAGCGGGTCAGTGAGGGCTGCGAGACTTCAGCGGGTCAGTGAGGGCTGCGAGACTTCAGCGGGTCAGTGAGGGCTGCGAGACTTCAGCGGGTCAGTGAGGGCTGGCAGACTTCAGCGGGTACAGCCACCACAATACCCGTGTAAGATAAGATTTGTTCGTATTTTAAAGCCAGAGGGTTAGCCACCCAGGATAACCCAAGAAAGTCAGTGCGTCATCGAGGACTGTGTCTTATTTTCATTGTGGTCCTTCAATGTTGTCTCCCAGGATGCCACCCACACCAGTGGACTAACTTCCATGTGCCTAAATAGCAAATAGGCAAAATATCGTAAGCTTTTATCTCCTGTGTGCTGGTTATTTGTGTATTTCCAGGTGCCTACTTACTGGGAGGTGAAAAGGGGCAGTAGGTGTTATGTGACTAACACCCAGGTACCTAGTTACTGCTAGGTGAATAGGGACAGCAAGTGTTAGGTGACTAACACCCAGGTATCTACTCAGAACAAGGTGAACGGCTGAGGGACTGATTACCTCAAACTCCTAAAATCTTCAACTATTCTTCTCTGTATTGGACTGAAGAAGCCTCTTGTTGCCGAAATGTTTCCTCAATAAAGATTCTCAAATGTTGCACAAATGTCTCATTCTTCAACTTGTCGATTTTTAAATAATTTCATTACAATTAAAAAATATATATCGCTTCATCGGTTTCAAAATGTTAATACATTAACCTGAATTATTGGTTAATCACATAAGATGCTGAATGCAGTTCCATGGAGACTGAGGGAGACGGGCGAGGACGAGGGCGAGAGCGAGGGCTAGGGCGAGGGCGAGGTAGAGGGCGAGCAAATGATCAGATATTGTAAGTGCAATCACCTGCTAGTGGGAAGTAAGCGTGACTGTTCCCCAGGTCTCAGTCCCAGTCCGATCCCCAGGTCTCAGTCCCAGTCCGATCCCCAGGTCTCAGTCCCAGTCCGATCCCCAGGTCTCAGTCCCAGTCCGATCCCCAGGTCTCAGTCCAGTCGATCCCAGGTCTCAGTCCCAGTCCGATCCCCAGGTCTCAGTCCAGTCCGATCCCCAGGTCTCAGTCCCAGTCCGATCCCCAGGTCTCAGTCCCAGTCCGATCCCCAGGTCTCAGTCCCAGTCCGATCCCCAGGTCTCAGTCCCAGTCCGATCCCCAGGTCTCAGTCCCAGTCCGATCCCCAGGTCTCAGTCCCAGTCCGATCCCCAGGTCTCAGTCCCAGTCCGATCCCCAGGTCTCAGTCCCAGTCCGATCCCCAGGTCTCAGTCCAGTCCGATCCCAGGTCTCAGTCCCAGTCCGATCCCCAGGTCTCAGTCCCAGTCCGATCCCCAGGTCTCAGTCCCAGTCCGATCCCCAGGTCTCAGTCCCAGTCCGATCCTCAGGTCTCAGTCCCAGTCCGATCCTCAGGTCTCAGTCCCAGTCTGATCCCCAAGTCTCAGTCCCAGTCTGGCATATCTCGTATCATCCCTCCCTCACTCCACAACCTCCCTCCTTCACTCCACACTCTCCCTTCTTCACACCCTCCCTCCCTCACTCCACACCCTCCCTCCCTCCCTCACTCCACACCCTCCCTCCCTCCCTCCCTCACTCCACACCCACCCTCCCTCCCTCACTCCACACCCACCCTCCCTCCCTCACTCCACACCCTCCCTCAATCACTAGACACCCTCCCTCAATCACTCAACACCCGCCCTCCTTCACTCCACACTCTCCCTTCTTCACACCCTCCCTCCCTCACTCCACACCCTCCCTCCCTCCCTCACTCCACACCCTCCCTCCCTCACTCCACCCCTCCCTCCCTCCCTCCTCCTCCACCCTCCCTCCTCACTCCACACCCTCCCTCAATCACTAGACACCCTCCCTCAATCACTCAACACCCGCCCTCCTTCGCTCCACACCATCCCTCCCTCTCTCCACACCCTCCCTCCCTCAGTCCACACCCACTCTCCTTCACTCCACACCCTCCTACCTTCACTCCACACCCTCCATCCTTCACTCCACACCCTCCCGCCTTCACTCCACGCCATCCCTCCTTCACTCCACGTCCTACCTCCTTCACTTCACGCTATCCCTCTTTCACTCCACACACTCCCTCACACCACACTCTCCCTCCTTCACTCCACACCCTCCCTCTCTCACTCCACACCCTCCCTCTCTCCTCCACACCCTCCCTCTTCCTCCACACCTCTCTCTCCTCCACACCCTCCCTCTCTCCTCCACACCTCCCTCTCTCCTCCACACCCTCCCTCTCTCCTCCACACCCTCCCTCTCTCCTCCACCCCTCCTCTCTCCTCCACACCCTCCCTCTCTCACTCCACACCCTCCCTCTCTCACTCCACACCCTCCCTCTCTCACTCCACACCCTCCCTCTCTCACTCCACACCCTCCCTCTCTCACTCCACACCCTCCTTCCTTCACTCCACACCTTCTCTCCACACCTTCCCTCCTTCACTCCACTCAATCTCTCCTTCACTCTTTCCATTTTTCCCTTTCCATGCCGCTCTCCCCCATTCTTTCCTCTCTCTAGAGCTCTCTCTCTCACTAGTCCAATCTCACTTTCCCTTTCCCTCAATCTCCGCTCTCTAGAAGCCTCCCTTCTCATCATTCCCACCCTTCTTCTTTCACTCTTTCCTGCCCTCCCTCTCGGATTCTTCCCTCTTTCTCTCCAGGCCTCCCCTCCAACTCATTCCCCTCTCCAACCCCACCCTTCTCTCCACTTCCACTTTTCTCTCTTCAGTCCTCCCTCCCCCAGCACTTCTCTCCCTCTTTCCTCTCCCCAGACCTCACTTTCCACTATTCTTTTCTCTCCAGGTCTCTCTCCTCCACTTTTCACTATTTAAATCCCTCTTCTTTCTTGCTCTTTCTTATCTCCCTTCCCCCTTACCCCCCACATTTCCCTTTCTACTAGCTTCCTTCCCCTCTATTCCCTCCTTCTCTTTCTCCAGCCCTAGTTCTTCCCTCTCTCTAGCCCACCCTCCACCATTCTTCTTTCTTCCCAGCACATCCTTGCCTTCTTCACCCCTCCCTCTCTCCCTCCCTCTTTCCCCGCTCCATCCCTCCCTCTCCCCTCCCTCTTTCCCCACTTCATCCCTCCCTCTCTCCCTCCCTCTTTCCCCGCTTCATCCCTCCCTCCCTCCCTCTTTCCCCACTTCATCCCTCCCTCTCTCCCTCCCTCTTTCCCCACTTCATCCCTCCCTCTCTCCCTTTTCCCCGCTTCATCCCTCCCTCCCTCCCTCTTTCCCCACTTCCTCTCTCCCTCCCTCTTTCCCCACTTCATCCCTCCTCTCTCCCTCCCTCTTTCCCCACTTCATCCCTCCCTCTCTCCCTCCCTCCCTCTTTCCCCACTTCATCCCTCCCTCTCTCCCTCCCTCCCTCTTTCCCCGCTTCATCCCTCCCTCTCTCCCTCACTCTTTCCATCCCTACCACTGCCACTTCACTCAAGTAAACTTGATTAAATGTTATTGCAAATTTCCCGCTTCCATCTCCCGGGTACAGGTAGCGCTTGTGGATAAGAATGACTCAGCAGCAGTAACAGCAGCAGCAGTAGCAGCAGCTGCAGTAACAGTTGAAGAGACAGTAACAGCTGCAGAAACAGGAGTAGAAGCTTTATGAGAAGAGCACAAGCTGGAACGTTGCAGCAAATGTGTTGACAGCAGAAGCTGCAACAGGAACAACAACAAGAACAATAGCAACAGCAGTAGTAAAAGCAGCAGCAACACCTGCAGCAGCGGCACAAGCAGCAGAATCAACAGCTATAGCAGCAGAGTTCCAGGAACAGCAGCAGTGCAAGAAGCACAAACACAGTGATGTAGCGGAGACAAGATCTATACATAGCTTTAAGAAGAGGTATGATAAAGCTCACGGAGAAGGGAGAGTGACCTAGCAGCGACCAGTGAAGAGGCGGGGCCAGGAGCTGTGAATCGACCCCTTCAACAAAAGCGTTAATTGCAGCAGTAGAAACAGCAGCTACAAAAACAATAGCAACAATAGTAGCAGCAACAGGAGCAATATCATCAATAGAAAGAACAGCGGTAACAGCAGCGACAACAGAATAAGAAAAAAACATCAACGCAATAGGACCAGCAATAGTAGCAGCAACAGCCAAAGTAAAAACAGTAACGACAACAGCAGTAGCAAAACCAACAACAGACGCAGGAAGAGCAATAGCAGCAGCTTCTTCAGCAGCAACAGCACGAGCAACAGAGGTAGCAACATCAACAGAGACAGCAACATCAACAGAGGCAGCAACATCAACAGAGGCAGCAACATCAACAGAGGCAGCAACATCAACAGAGGCAGCAACATCAACAGAGGCAGCAACATCAACAGAGGCAGCAACATCAGGAAAGGCAGCAACCTCAATAGAGGCAGCAACATCAACAGAGACAGCAACATCAACAGAGGCAGCAACATCAACATCATCAGCAACAGTTGCAACAGCAGACGCAGCAAAAGCAGCAGCTTCTTTAGCAGCAACAGCACGAGCAACAGAGGTAGCAACATCAACAGACAGAGCAACATCAACAGAGGCAGCAACAGAGACAGCAACATCAACAGAGACAGCAACATCAACAGAGACAGCAACATCAACAGAGACAGCAACATCAACAGAGACAGCAACATCAACAGAGACAGCAACATCAACAGAGACAGCAACATCAACAGAGGCAGCAGCATCAACAGAGGTAGCAACATCAACAGAGGCAGCAACATCAACAGAGGCAGCAACATCAACAGAGGTAGCAACATCAACAAAGGCAGCAACATCAACAGAGGCAGCAACATGAACAGAGGTAGCAACATCAACAAATGCAGCAACATCAACAGAGGCAACAACATGAACAGAGGTAGCAACATCAACAGAGGTAGCAACATCAACAGAGGTAGCAACATCAACAGAGGTAGCAACATCAACAAAGGCAGCAACATCAACAGAGGCAGCAACATGAACAGAGGTAGCAACATCAACAAAGACAGCAACATCAACAGAGGCAGCAACATCAACAGAGGCAGCAACATCAACAGAGGCAGCAACATCACCAGAGGCAGCAACATCAACAAAGGCAGCAACAGTAGCAACAGCAGATGCATCAATATGTACAGCAACATCAAAAGAAAAAGCGGAGGAGGAGAAACTGGAGAGCGAGACTGAACAATAATAACGGAAGGAAGACAAGGATAAGAAAGACACGGAGGAGGGCGAGGAAGAAGAGCAGAAGAAGGAAGGAGGAGGAGGAGGAGGATTTGCAGCAGCTTAAGTAGCGGCACTGGCCGGCTGGATGAAGGGTTAAGGTGCTGCAAGTCTGGCACTGAGTGGAGGAATGGAGTGAAATGGAGGAGATGGGGGGAGGGAAGACAAATATGATGGGCGACAAGGAAGAAAAAGAGACAGAGGAGCAGGGAGAGAGGAGGAGGAGGGAAAAATGAAGAAGACGAGAGAAAGAAAGCCAGAAAAAGATGGAGGAAGAGAGACAAAGAAAATGGAATGATGAGAGAATGATGGAGGAAGGAAAGATGGAGGAAGAGAAAGAAATGAAGGCAGAGGTAAATCAGGGAGAGATGGAGGAGGAAGACAGGGGTAGGGGAGGATAGAGAATTATAAAGAAGAAATAGTGGCACTAAGACGTTATGGAGGATACAGAAATCTAGGAAGATGATAATAAAGCAGGGGAAGCAGAATATACAAATAAGTAGCAAATAAGAGAGAGAGAGAAGCTTACGACGACGCTACGGTCGTAACACTAACACAAAAGAGTGAGGGAGACAGTATATATAGGCGAGCTAGACATGGACAGGACCAAGAGAGGAAGAACAAGAAGCAGTGGTAATGAAAGTAGCATTAGTAGTGGCAATAGTAGTAGTGGTGGTGGTGGTAGTAGTGGTAATAGTAGTAGTAGTAGTAGTAGTAGTGGTGGTGGTAATAGTAGTAATAGTGGTGGTAATAATAGTAGTAGTGGTGGTGGTAATAATAGTAGTAGTGGTGGTGGTAATAATAGTAGTAGTAGTAGTGGTGGTGGTAATAATAGTAGAAGTGGTAGTAGTAGTAGTAGTAGTAGTAGTGGTGGTAATAATAGTAGAAGTGGTAGTAGTGGTAGTAGTAGTAGTGGTGGTAGAAGTGGTAGTAGTAGTAGAAGCAGTAGTGGTAGTAGTAGTAGTAGTGGTGGTGGTAATAATAGTAGAAGTGGTAGTAGTGGTAGTAGTAGTAGTGGTAGTAGAAGTAGTAGTGGTAGTAGTAGTGGCTGAGACAGGATTTATGTAGGTGAAACAGCAAGGAACCTGGAAACACGCCTCAATGAACACATTAATGCATGTAGGAACGATAACCTGAACAACGCCTGCGTACAACACCGAAATTACACCAATCATCTCATGAAATTCAAAGACGCCCGACTAGTAATCAAAGAAACTAATTTCCGTAGACGCAAGTGCCTTGAATCAGCACTTATCGCTGTTTCTAACACAATTAAACAAAACAAAGGCAGCTTCACCATCTCTGAAGTCTTAGCAAGAATCCTCCTGAAAACAGTGAACCCTACCATCACATAGTCTCTCCTGCTAATACTACACAAGCACATCGTAGATGCGGAACACTCCTACAGGCCTTCTCTATTCCAACCTCCAGCAGAAATATTTGTCTTACCTATTTTTATACTACCCATGTAATTGTTTTATCACCTTTTACTCATGTGCAAATTGATTATTCTACCTTATTGTATTACTACTACTACAACTTATATCACTACTACTTCTACCACCACTAGTATTACACCTCACTTGGAGAGTATATATATACCCTCTGTGTCCATGTATCGCTTGTAACGGCTTGAAAAAGCTCCTGGAGAGCGAAACGTTGCCACAATAAAATGTCACATTAGTTGCATTTGTGTCCTTTTACTTAACATATTGTCGGTAATTCTACCAATATTATTACTTACTGTTCTTGAAGGAGCGAAAGATTTAAAGAGTGAGGAAGTGAGAAAGAAAGAAAAAACAAGAGAAAAGAGAAAGGGTGAAAAAGAGCAAGAGAAAGAGTGAGAGGAGCAAGAGCTAGCGAAAGACAGAGGTGAGAGAAACAGAGAAAGCAAGAGAGTATAAACAAGAGAGGAGAAATTAAACAATGATATGTAAAAAAAGAAACAAAAGAAAATTTGATATTAAACACAATATAAAATAAATGCAAGAGAGACTAGCATAGAAATGCAAGGGAATGAGGAATGATGAATAATGAAGGAGGAGAGTGAGGGGAGAGGAAGGAATTGTGAGTGAGAGAGGGAGATAGCAGAAGAGGGGAAGTGAGACGATTAATTAAGGAAATGAATTGAACGAAGGGGAGGCAGGAGAAAATGAGACGAAAATGAAAAAAAAAATTAAAGAGTGTAGATAAATTTGGCAATTTTAAGAAATAAAAGTAGGAATTTTTGTTATTGTTATATTCAAGATATTGAAGGACAATTGTGGAATGATCGGTGTTTCCGCTGAAGGAAACTGTATATTTCTGGTTTAACTGAAGGATGTAGAATCTAAGATAAAACGGGAGGAAGATTTATGGTCTTGCGTGGATATTCATTGCAGTAAGTGACTGCCAAAGTCAAATAAATTTGGAACAATATATGTCTTCATTTGAAGTCTGAGTTGGTCAAGCAAGACGAATTGCCCTAAAAAAATACATTTTTAACACACCGGCCGCCTCCCACTGAGGCACAGTGACCTGGAAAAGAAAAAAAACCCACTTTCACAATCACTCACTCCATCACTGTCTTGTCAGAGGAGCGCCAATACTGTCAATACTGCAGCTCCAATGCCCCTCCGAACTGCATTATCCCCATCCCTTCTTCAGAGTGCAGGCACTTCACTTCCCACCTCCAGGGCTCAAATCTGGCTAACCGGTTTCATTGAATCCCTTCATAAATGTTAACGTATTGTGGGAGTGTGAGCGAGGTAAGTCATAAAAAACACTTGCTTACTCTCCTATCCAACACACTCACACACGCCTGTTAGATGTCTAAGTTCTTCATATTCTAAACCTTCTTTACACTCCTCCCTCTAACCTTTCCTAGGATGACCCCTACCCAACTTTCTCTTCGCTCTTTACACTCTCCACGTCATCCTATTTTGCTGCATCCTTTCTAAATATCCAAAGCACCTCAGTAACCCTTCCTTAGCTCTCTGGATAATACTAAAAGTATTATCCAAAGTTTCTCCAAACTACGAATTCTCTAAATAATATTAACACTACACATTCCCTTTAAACACATCTCCCCTGCCCCCAGCCTCCTCCTTGCTGCAACATGCTTCACACCTATATAAGAGTGTTGGTGCCACTAAACTCTCATACATTCCCCTTTTTTGCCTCAGTGAATAACGTACTTTGTCTCCACAGATGCCTCAGTGAACCACTCACCTCTTTTCCTCATTTATACGGTTTAGCTAGTCTTTCACGGGACTCTCTGCCGACAAATTCACTCCCAAATAACTGAACACTTCCACTTCCTCCATATTTCTCCTTCAAATCAGATATCCAATTTTTTATTACTTAAATTTTTGTTACCCTCATCACCTTGCTCTTTCCAATGTTCACTTTTAATTTCCTTCTTTTACCCACCCTTCCAAATTCGTCCACCAAACTTTACAACCTGTTTTTACAATCTTCCAAACGCACCATGTAATTGGCAAAAGCAACTGTTACTATTACCACTTTGTATTAGATTCTCTGTCTTTAAATATCACATCTCTTCCCAACATCTTAGCATCCACTTCTTTTACAACCCCATCTATAATATGTTGCACAATCATGGTGACATCACTCATCCCTGTCTAAGGCCTAATTTTACTGGGAAATAATCTCCCTCTCTCCTACATACTCTAACCTGAGCCTCACTATCCTCATAAAAACTCTTAATTGCTTTAAGTAGCCTACCATCTATTCCATACACTTGCATCATCTGCCACCTTGCTCTCTCATCCACCTTATATGCATTTTCTAAATCCATAAATGTAACGAAAACTTCATTACCCTTATCCAAATATTGTTCACTTATATACTTCAATGTAAACACTTGCTCCACACATCTCCGATCCTTTTTAAAAACCTTCTTGTTCATCTGTGATCCTGCTCTCCGTCTTACTGTTAACTTTTTCAATAATAACTGCTATATACAACCTGGTATACTCAATAGCTTTATTTTATAATTCTTACTCTCTTTTGACCCCTTTGCCTTATAGAACTATTCGCATTGCTAATCCCTAGGTACCTTCCCTTCATTCATGCATTTATTGAAAAAAAGCACCCTTTCCAAAACTATATCCCCACCTGTTTTTAGCATGTATATCATGATCCCACCAATCCCAGCTGCTTTATTCCCTTTCATTTTACTCACAGCCTCACGCACCTTCCCTACACTCTCATATGGAACTTCCTCACTCCTAAACGACGTTATACCTCCCTGGCCAATGCATGAAATTACTGTCTCCATCTCTTCATGAACATTTAACAGTTCCTCAGAATATTCCGTCCATCTTCCCAATACCTCCAGCTTCCACTCTAACAACTCCTCTTACGTTTTTTAACGGTTAAATCCATTCGTTCCTTTGGTTTTCTCAACTTATTAATCTCACTCTAAAAGTTTTGCTTATCCTATGAAAAATAGGTTAACAGGACCTAACCCACCCTTTCATTTGCTCTCCTTTTACTCTCCCTCACCTCTCGTATCCTCGCTTTTACTCTCCATATAATCCAACCTCCCGATGTTACATCTTTGTTAAATACTCTCATAACTTTTTCTCTCTTATTCTGTTTTTACTTCATCATTCCACAAATCGTTCTTCTCACCCGCAACCACCCGACTATATCCACAAACGTTTCCTGCACATACTAACAAGACATCCTTAAGTTTTCCCTATACCTCTTCCACCTCCTCATTATGTATACTCTCACTGGGTCATCTTTATCCGAACAGTTGTTTATATTTTATCCTAACTACCCTCTCCTGTAGTTAATAAAACTTTCACTTTTCTCTTACTTATTGATGCCATTCTTCTATAAGTAAATAGTCTGAAGTATCATACACAATGATCTAATATAACATGCGCATCCTGGAGTCTACCCATCAACAAACTACTGTCACTGCATCCTATCTCTTGTTCTTATTTATCCTCTTTCTTAAAATACGTATTACCTATTACCAAACGTCTTTTTACACAAAGTTCAATTAAAGGCTTCCTATTATCATTTACTCCTGGCATACCTTACTTACTACGTCCTCTATAACAGTTTCTTCCACTTTGACATTCAGGTCCCCTACCACAATTACTCTCACTTGCTTCAAAACTCCCTAAACACTAGCTTAACATTTCCCGAAACCTCTCTCCTCTACACTCCTCTCTTCTCCACTTGCATAAACACTTAGTATATCCCAATTCTCGCATCCGACCCTTACTTTAAATAATTTATTCATTTATATTCCCTCTTTTACTTCCATAAGTGATCATTCAACAAAATCGCTACTCCTTCCTTACCTCTAACACTCTCAGATACACCTGACCTAATCCCATTTATTTCTTCCAACTGAAAATCTAACCCCTTTCAGCTTTGTTTTGTTCAGCTGGGACATTCAACTTCTTTTCATTCATAACATTCACAGTTATGTCTTATCTGCACTTCATCCACGCAGAATCAAACACACCAACTTTACAGTATCTTTATTAGTAACTAATGCAGGAGAATTATTATTATTATTATCATAAGTATGAGCTAAACCCACAAAGGTCAAACAGAGGGGTTCCAACCCCTTGCTCCCGGCATTTTAGTCGCCTCCTATAACACGCATGGCTTATGGAAGAATGATTCTTCTCCACTTCCCTATGGAGATGAGAAATAAATAAGAACAAGAAGTATTACGAAAATAGAAGAAAACTCAGATGAGTGTGTATAAATATACGCATACATGTATGTGTAGTGTGTCCTAAGTGTAAGTAGAAGTACCAAGATTTTCTTGCATATTTATAAGACAAAGAAAAAAATAACAGCAATCCTACCATTGTGTAAAACAATTACAGGTTTTTATTTTACACTCACTTGCAGGATGGTAGTACCTCTCTGGTTGGTTGTTTTCTAGCAACCTACTACCACAGGACGGTAGTACCTCCCTGGGTGGTTGCTGTCTGCTAACATATTACCTTTTGGATTAATAAATATATTTTTCTGAATTAATATGAGTCACAGTTATCTTCATTCCTGATAAATGGTCTCCAAAAAATCTTAACCTCTTTTGTCCTCAGCCTTTTTACAGTATATATGAACCTACTCTTCATGCAAATTGTTCTATTTGCTAACGACCTAATAGCAACGAAGTATTTTCTGGCGTCTCTTTGACAGATTCTCATATTCAGTTTCCAATTATGGCAATTTTTTAAAGCCGACGAAGATGGGTCACATTATTCCTATAGTGGAGGAAAGATGGGGTTGGGGTCGTCCTTGGAAAGGTTGGAGGTAGAGGGTAAAGGAAGTTTTGCATGCGAGGGGCTTGGACATCCAACAGGCGTGTGTGATCATGTTATGAGCGGAGGCAAATGGCTTTTATGGCTTAGCGTAACATTTGTGAAGGGATTCAGGGAAATTTGGTAGCTGGATTTAATAATATCTTTGTTTCTACAAGTACATGTACAAGGTATACAGGCCTAGCTGACATAAATGACATACTACTATATAGAAAGCCGCTTGTTATGCAGAGCATTTCGGGCAAATTAGGTCAGTTTTGTCCCAGGATGCGACCCACACCAGTCGACTAACACACAGGTACCCATTTTACTGATGTGGAACATAGACACCTAGTGTAAAGAAATACGCCAAATGTTTTTACCTTCGCCAGGAATCGAACCCGGACCCTCAGCGTGTGAAGCGAGAGCTTTAGCCACCAGGCCACGGAGCACCGTGAATCCAGGAGTGTATCGTGTTTAGTACCTGTCGGTGTAACCTTTACTTAAGCTTTCTGTTATTTCCTTGTTTCCACTGAGAAAACTCTTTAAATAGTCTGTTCATCACCTCTCAAGTCTTCCTTGCTGTTATCATCAGCACTCTCTCAGTCTTCCTTGCTGTTATCATCAGCACTCTCTCAGTCTTCCTTGCTGTTATCATCAGCACCTCTCAGTCTTCCTTGCTGTTATCATCAGCACCTCTCAGTCTTCCTTGCTGTTATCATCAGCACTCTCTCAGTCTTCCTTGCTGTTATCATCAGCACTCTCTCAGTCTTCCTTGTTGTTATCATCAGCACTCTCTCAGTCTTCCTTGCTGTTATCATCAGCACACTCTCAGTCTTCCTTGCTGTTATCATCAGCACTCTCTCAGTCTTCCTTGCTGTTATCATCAGCACTCTCTCAGTCTTCCTTGTTGTTATCATCAGCACTCTCTCAGTCTTCCTTGCTGTTATCATCAGCACACACTCAGTCCTCCTTGCTGTTATCATCAGCACTCTCTCAGTCTTCCTTGCTGTTATCATCAGCACACTCTCAGTCTTCCTTGCTGTTATCATCAGCACTCTCTCAGTCTTCCTTGCTGTTATCATCAGCACTCTCTCAGTCTTCCTTGTTGTTATCATCAGCACTCTCTCAAGTCTTCCTTGCTGTTATCATCAGCACACTCTCAGTCTTCCTTGCTGTTATCATCAGCACTCTCTCAGTCTTCCTTGCTGTTATCATCAGCACCTCTCAGTCTTCCTTGCTGTTATCATCAGCACACTCTCAGTCTTCCTTGCTGTTATCATCAACACTCTCTCAGTCTTCCTTGCTGTTATCATCAACATCTCTCAGTCTTCTTGCTGTTATCATCAGCACACTCTCAGTCTTCCTTGCTGTTATCATCAGCACCTCTCAGTCTTCCTTGCTGTTATCACACCTCAGTCTTCCTTGCTGTTATCATCAGCACCTCTCAGTCTTCCTTGCTGTTATATCAACACTCTCAGTCTTCCTTGTTGTTATCATCAGCACTCTCTCAAGTCTTCCTTTTGTTATCATCAGCACTCTCTCAGTCTTCCTTGTGTTATCATCAGCACTCTCTCAAGTCTTCCTTGCTGTTATCATCAGCACACTCTCAGTCTTCCTTGCTGTTTCATCAGCACACTCTAGTCTTCCTTGCTGTTATCATCAGCACCTCTCAGTCTTCCTTGCTGTTATCATCAGCACTCTCTCAGTCTTCCTTGCTGTTATCATCAACACTCTCTCAGTCTTCCTTGCTGTTATCATCAGCACTCTCTCAGTCTTCCTTGCTGTTATCATCAGCACCTCTCAGTCTTCCTTGCTGTTATCATCAGCACTCTCAGTCTTCCTTGCTGTTATCATCAGCACCTCTCAGTCTTCCTTGCTGTTATCATCAGCACCTCTCAGTCTTCCTTGCTGTTATCATCAGCACTCTCAGTCTTCCTTGCTGTTATCATCAGCACTCTCAGTCTTCCTTGCTGTTATTGTCACCTCTCTTATGAAGTGGTTGCGAAGCAATTTTGTTTTTGCTCAGACTTAGTCCTTGCTGCTATGTCATTGTAAATTTTTGCTCAGCTTTCCTTTCCATCCTTACACATTCGTTTTTGGCTCTTCGGTCCACTTCATTGTTCTCTGCCTTTCCTTTCTTTTCTATAGTTTTCTACTTATCATGTAATTTTTGTTTTAGTCTTTTTGCATCTTTGGTTGAACAATAGACTCTCATTTTTCGTTTTTTCTTCCTTCTTTTTGCGGATATGAAATTCTACTCTTCCTACCAGAAGTTTCCACCTTGGTACTCTAACTCATCCACTGACTTTTCTTCCATTTCTTCCACCCACTCTAGATCATCCAGATCTTTCATGTCTCAAAAAATTTATCTTTCAAAATCTCTTCTCACGCACTCGCTGCCTGCCATTCTTCCCTTCACGTTGCTGTCGTATCTTTAATATACTGTTACACAAAGCTTTCCCTAAGCACCTCCAACAACTTAAAATCCACGTCTCTGGTGTCTGCTACTTCTGCTATGGTGTCACCCATTCCTTTGGTGTCTTCTTATTCCTGTCTCAGTCTCATAGATGGCTGGTTGTATATCACTGTCACTACTATTTTGGGCCTCCCAATCCTGATGGTGCTCACTGTGTAATCATTTGCCTCATGTCTGTCTCTCGCTTTCATTTTTTGAAAACTACACTGATTTTCTGATTATTTTTCTCTGTTTCTTTTCTCTTTCCTTATTACTTGATATACTGCTGGGAAATATAGCTTCTGATATTTCAGTTAGCCGTCTCTGTGATAGCTATGACGCTGGACTCATTTCAACTCTATCAATATTGTTACATATTGTTACGTAGCTCGATCGCTAGCGCATTCAGCTCACACACTGAGGTCCGGGGTTCGAATATCCTCCGGTACGGTTGGAAAACACTAGGGACGTGTTTCCATAAGACACCTGCTGTCCCTGTCCCTGTTCACCCATCAGTTTAAAATGGGTACCGGGGTGTTAGTCGACTGGTGTGGGTCGCATCCTGGGACAAAACTGACCTAATTTGCCCGAAATGCTCAGCATAACAAGCGGCTTTCTATATAGTAGTATGTTATTGATGTTATGTACTTGTAGTAAATAAAAATATTATTATTAACCTATTGCATTTGTGCACCGCACTGTGAATTTTTTTTCCTTTACTGTGTTATGGTTTGTGTAGTCTACTCTTTCTATCTGATGCTCATCTGACAAGTATGAGAGGTAAGGCTGGGGTTGGTATGTGCATTATTAAAGAGTTAAGGGTTAGGGATAAGACTATAGGCAGCGGGAAGGGAGAACATGGGTACACAACGAGGAAAGGTGGAAGTAAATATTTGACCTATGAGGTGTGTTAGCTACTAGGTTTCAATGGCACTTGTCGACAGACACTTGGCCTGTGGTGTTGGTTTCTAATTTTTAAAGGAACTTGTCTATAGTGTGTGTGTGTACTTACCTATTTGTACTCACCTATTTGTGGTTGCAGGGGTCGAGTTATAGCTCCTGGTCCCGAGTCTTCACTGATTGCTACTAGGTCCTCTCTCTCCCTGTTCCATGAGCTTTATCAAACCTCGTCTTAAAACTATGTATGGTTCCTGCCTCCACTACGTCACTTTCTAGGCTATTCCACTTCTTGACAACTCTATGACTGAAGAAATACTTTCTAACATCCCTCACAGGAGTCTTCAACTTCCAAATGTGACTCCTTGTTTCTGTGTCCCATCTCTGGAACATCCTGTCTTTGTCCACCTTGTCAATAACTCGCAGTATTTTATATGTCGTTATCATGTCTCCCCTGGCCCTCCTGTCCTTCAGTGTCAGCTGGTCAGGTCTATTGTAGCAGTGTCAGTTTGCCAGGTCTGGTGTCGCAGTGTCAGCTGGCCAGTTCTGGTGTAGCAGTGTCAGCTGGCCAGGTCTGGTGTAGCAGTGTCAACTGGCCAGGTCTAATGTGATAATGTCAGCTGACCGAGTCTAGTGTGGCAGTGTCAGCTGGCCAGGTCTAGTGTAGCAATATCTGCTGGTCAGTTCTAGTGTAGCAATGTCAGCTGGCCAGGTCTTATGTAGCAGTGTCAACTGACCAGGTCTAGTGTAGCAATGTCTGCTGGCCAGGTCTAATGTAGCAGTGACAGCTGGCCAGGTATAGTGTAGCAGTGTCAGCTGGCCATGTCTAGTGGCAGTGTTAGTTGCCAGGTCTAGTGTAGCAGTGTCAGCTGGCCAGGTCTTGTGTAGCAGTGTCAGCTGGCCAGGTCTTGTGTAGCAGTGTTAGCTGGCCAGGTCTTGTGCAGCAGTGGCAGCTGGCCAGGTTTAGTGTGGCAGTGTCAGCTGGGCAGGTCTAGTGTGGCAGTGTCAGCTGGTCAGGTCTAGTGTGGCAGTGTCAGCTGGAGAGGTCTAGTGTAGCAGTGTCAGCTGGCCAGGTCTAGTGTAGCAGTCTTAGCTGGCCTGGTCTAGTGTAGCAGTCTCAGCTGGCCAAGTCTACTGTAGCAGTGTTAGCTGGCCAAGTCTAGTGCAGCAGTGCCAGCTGGCCAAATCTAATGTGGCAGTGGCAGCTGGCCAGGAATAGTGTGGCAGTGTCAGCTCGCCAGGTCTAGTGTGGCAGTGTCAGCTCGCCAGGTCTAGTGTGGCAGGGTCAGCTCGCCAGGTCAAGTGTAGCAGTGTCAGCTGGCCAGGTCTAGTGGAGGTCAGCTGGCCAGTCTATGCAGCAATGGCCAGGTCTGTGTAGCAGTGTCAGCTGGCCAGGTCTAGTGTGGGAGTGTCAGCTGGCAGGTCTAGTGTAGGGAGTGTCAGCTGGCCAGGTCTTGTGTACAGTGTCAGCTGGCCAGGTCTAGTGTAGCAGTGTCAGCTGGCCAGGTCTAGTGTGGGAGTGTCAGCTGGCCAGGTCTAGTGTAGAAGTGTCAGCTGGCCAGGTCTTGTGTAGCAGTGTCAGCTGGCCAGGTCTAGTGTGCAGTGTCAGCTGGCCAGGTCTGTGTGGAGTGTCAGCTGGCCAGGTCTAGTGTAGGAGTGTCAGCTGGCCAGGTCTTGTGTAGCAGTGTCAGCTGGCCAGGTCTTGTGTAGCAGTGTCAGCTGGCCAGGTCTAGTGTAGCAGTGTCAGCTGGCCAGGTCTTGTGTAGCAGTGTCAGCTGGCCAGGTCTTGTGTAGCAGTGTCAGCTGGCCAGGTCTTGTGTAGCAGTGTCAGCTGGCCAGGTCTAGTGTGGCAGTGTCAGCTGGCCAGGTCTAGTGTGGCAGTGTCAGCTGGCCAGGTCTTGTGTAGCAGTGTCAGCTGGCCAGGTCTTGTGTAGCAGTGTCAGCTGGCCAGGTCTAGTGTGGCAGTGTCAGCTGGCCAGGTCTAGTGTGGCAGTAGTGTCCATGGGGGAATTTCCCCTCATCACCACCACCGTCTGTTCCTCGTATCGTTACTTAAGGACTCGGTAAAGCTCTTGATCTCAGGACTGGCAGGCATTCATCCCATTCTCGAATAAATATTAACTTCAAATCTCACTAAACTTGATCCTCCACTAAACTTGATCCTCCACTAAACTTGATCCTCCACTAAACTTGATCCTCCACTAAACTTCCTCTGTCTCACTAAACTTGGTGCAACGCTTTCCTTCCCCACACCTTCCTCTCTCCTCCCCACCTCTCCCTCTCGACCCGAATCCCCTCTACCTTCGTCTCCACCCCATCCCCTCCCACTCCACCCTCCCCCGCCACCTCCCACAACACTCTACCTCACGTTAATGAAACTCTAAATCCGACACTAACGAGGCACCAGCGTGGAGTTGACACCACTGAAGGGGGTATATACTGTTGTAAATGTCTATGACGGGTGTGACGGCTCAGACAGGTGGGAGTGACAGGTGTGATGGCTCAGACAGGTGGGAGTGACAGGTGTGATGGCTCAGACAGGTGGGAGTGACAGGTGTGATGGCTCAGACAGATGGGAGTTATGAGTGTGTTATGGGTGAATGATGGATGCACGACGGGTGCATATGATGGGAGTGACAGAGGAGCGGGTGTGTGACGGATGTTTGATAGAGGAGCGGGCAGCAGCAGACACAGTAGTAGTAGGAGACACAGCAGTGATAGCAGCAGCAACAGTAGTAGTAGGAGACACAGCAGTGATAGCAGCAGCAGCAACAGTAGTAGTAGGAGACACAGCAGTGATAGCAGCAGCAGCAACAGTAGTAGTAGGAGACACAGCAGTGATAGCAGCAGCAGCAACAGTAGTAGGAGACACAGCAGTGATAGCAGCAGCAGCAACAGTAGTAGGAGACACAGCAGTGATAGCAGCAGCAGCAACAGTAGTAGGAGACACAGCAGTGATAGCAGCAGCAGCAACAGTAGTAGTAGGAGACACAGCAGTGATAGCAGCAGCAGCAACAGTAGTAGTAGGATACAGCAGTGATAGCAGCAGCAGCAACAGTAGGAGACACAGCAGTGATAGCAGCAACAGTAGTAGGAGACACAGCAGGGGTAGCAGTAGCAGCAACAGTAGTAGTAGAAGACACAGCAGGGGTAGCAGTAGCAGCAACAGTAGTAGTAGTAGGAGACAGCAGGGGTAGCAGTAGCAGCAACAGTAGTAGTAGGAGACAGCAGTGATAGCAGCAGTGATAGCAGCAGCAGCAGCAGCAGCAGAAACAGTAGTAGTAGGAGACAGCA
>WNWK01032702.1:0-21700 GCA_009830355.1 Cherax destructor
GAGTAGTAGTCAACAGAGTAAAGTCTGAGGCGGCTACAGTGAAAAGTTTCAGTTCCATAAGGCACAGTACTCGCCCCCACCCCGTTCCTCATCCTCATATCGGACATAACGGGGATAAAACCCAAAGTGCCGTGTTTTCCCTTTTGCAGATGACACCCGAACCCGTATGACAGTGCCCCCTTTTGAAGACACTGCAAGACTCCAAGCAGACATAAAAAAAATCTTTAAATGGGCTGCAAAAAAACAATATGAAGTTCAATGATGAAAAATTTCAATTACTCAGATAGGGGAAAACGTGAAAATTAAAAATCTCATCGGAGTAAAAAACAAATTCCAATCACACAATAGAGCGAAAAACTAATGTCAAAGACCTGGGAGTGATCATGTCAGGGTCTCACCTTCAAGGACCAAAAACACCATAGCAATCGATTGCTCAAAAATGACAGGATGGAAAATTGAGAACCTTCAAAACCAGGGATACCAAGCCCATGTTGACATTTTTCAGGTCGCTTGTTCTATCTGGGCTGGAATATTGCTGCACACTAACTGCCCCCAAGGGGGGGAAATGGCTGACCTAGAAAAGGGCAGAAAACCCTTCCGGCACGAAACTGCGATAAACCACCTTAATTACTGGGAACGTTTGGGGAATTCCTTATTGCCCCCTTTGAACTGGGCCTCAATGTATATAATGTATATTTCCTTTTTCTATAATTTTATATTGCTGATATTACTTAATAGCTAAACGTTAATATCTTGCTTTATATTTTTAAAGACTCTTATTTAACTTAGCTATATTTATTAGGTAGGATGAAAATTTTTAATATTGTTGTGCTTGGGGGTTTTAGTACTGCCTTGGTGGGCAAATTTCTTACGCTCCCGGCGTCTAGTTGCTGGAGGAGTCAGTCTCTGAACACACCTGAGCTGGGGGTTTTTCCCTCTTTCCTCTCTCTCTGGCCTGCTGACCTCGTCAGTCAACACCTCACCTATTTCTACTTGTTTTCTCGACATTAGACTCTTTTGGGGAGAGTATGATTCGTGGGTGGGGCAAAAACATACTTTTGGAACTCTGTGTAACTCTGTTAAAGAGAATAGACTAGACAGTGATTTTTCGACTTTGTTCTGGGTTGGTGTACCTTGACACTCTGAAAAAACCCCGGGTCCCGCTATAGCCTGGACCTATTTCGATAAGGCATCGGGACCGCCACATTTTGGGGGTTTTTTATGCTAAACCCTAGTTTCAGAAAAAGGGAGTTTTATGACTGTTTTGGAGGATCTACTGATGGTCCCCATTTGGGGATTTTCTATTTCCTTGTTCCTGAGGGCTGTGTTGCTGTTGCCTGTTTATGGTGTTGTTCTTGGGGTTGGTCATTTTACTGGACAATCCAGCTGTTCTGATTGTCATTTTTTAAATTACAGCTAGCTTATGAGAAGTTCAGTCGTACACTGGTTGAGTCAGTCTTAGAGAAAGGGAACACTCTTTTACTCACATGTATTCTTATTTGTATATTTATTGTAATTACTGGAATTGACCTGATGGTACTTCTAAGTCTTTAAAAACCCTCAGCACAGATTTAAAGTAGTAAGGAGCATTTGGGGTTACCCCCCCCAATTAACCCCCAATTAAATTTTTTTAATTAATATTTTTATATTTGATTTATTTTTGCTACCCTAGATTTTCTCATTTTGATAATAAACCTTTTAAATAATTTTTGGTTAGTCCCCTATCAGTTGCAATCCTCTTCAGCTATATAATATGCCCGGGAAAACCCAAAACCCGGGATACTGACTTTGTTGAAAAAAGCCCAGTAACAGGTTTGGATCAAAAAGGGGCCCACCCCTTTCTAGTGTTCACTGGAGATGTCTTTCAATAGATATCGTGTCTTTTTGTAACATTCCTAAACCTGTACTCCAAAGAACGGGCAGGAGAAATTATTTACATGGGAAAATTCTGGGAGGGATTAGTACCAAACTTGCACACGGGGTCACCCCCAAAAAAACCCAAAAGACCGGCAGACGATGTAACACCCCTCAAATAAAAAAGCGGGGGTGCCACTAGCACGGGAAAAACAAAAACAATGTCAGGGGCCCCAAAACGTTCAATTGCCTCTCAGCATACCTTGGGGGGTTACCAATAGAAAGGCTTTCTTGGGAAACAGGCACCGGACGGACCAAAAGGGCGGGACCTGACCAGCCAGGGGGGTTCTTTCGGGGGACCGCGTGCGGGCCCGCAGTAACAGCCCGGTTGATCAGGCTCGATTTAAAGAGGCCGGTCCAAACCGGGCCGCGGGTCCCGTAAACCCAGGGCCCAAGGGGCGGCCTGGGCCAAGATATTATACCTCCAAGTTGTGGGGCAAGGCCCTCGGCCAAAAAAAATGGCGATAACTGGTGGTTATTGGTAAAAAGGGATTACGAACATACGTATCCAAGTGTAGGTGGTCAATGGTAGGAACCCCCCCACGAAAAATATTGACTTTGTGGAGAGACTATATTGTGTATCTCTAAATACCACATCAAACGTCTTTTACCAGACGTTCCATCACCTTCAAACTGCACTGGTAACAGCAAGGGACGGGACTGGGGGCATCATGTCCCAAGGACACGGTTTTTTTGAAAGAAGAACAATGGCAGATTTCCACAGTTGGGGAAAAACTCCTTGTGGGCCCAAAAAAGATTAAATAGTCGTAAGATGACTGAAGGAGACTGATGTAAATGTTTAGCATACGAATATGTATGTAATTTTGACCCCGCTGCCGATGATCGGCAAGCGGAGAGGTTTCCTCTAGTTCCAGAAGGGGAAAAAGGACATTATAAGATTTTTTCTGAGGGGAAGAAAAAATATAAGGGCTCTAACTCGCTAACAGACTTAGAAGAGGGGAAAAAAAGGGGTGGAGCCCCTGAGAAATACTGACCAGATGATTCCCAAATTTCCCGTGGCAACGGCAAAAGGGGGTGCTATTCGACACCGGAACCCGAAGAACAGGAGCCGGGTTTGGGGGAAATTTTCCACTCAGTTTCCGTACCTTTTTTCCCAAAATGCACTAATCGATGAAAAGTGACGATAAAAAGTTTAAACCCCCCAGCAAGTGCGTTTAGCGTCACGTATGACACAGTTTGCAATTGCTCTCTTCTGCTTAAAATAAAGGGTCTCTCTGTGATTCTGTTGTACCGGTACCCGCCCCACGCATCGTTTCAAAAAGTACTGCCAGAGCACAAGCAGGAGACCACCAAGGCACGCACTTCTGAGAATGTTTGCCCGAAGTTTGGGGTATAGAATGTGAAGCTGTGGTTAAGACCCCGGGGGTCGAAAAAGAGGTGTAAAACCTCATCAATGGAGGACGAGAAAGGAGCCTTAAAAAAAGCAGTAAGATGTGCATAAAGGTCCCATTTCGCCCGGTCAAATTGCCAGCGTGGGCTACGGAGGTGGAGAATATGAAGGGGACTTAAGAATGATTGGAAAATGATTGCTGTCATGTAAGTCGGGAGGACAGACCAGGTGAAGTCGAGAACAGTTGTGGAAGAGCAGATGGAGAGATCGATGCAAGAGAAAGAATGATTTTGAGGATCAAAATGGGTAGAATTACCGTATTAAGACATGGAGGGGAGAGAAGCAAGAAATGCCTCCAGCTGAACACCACAGGAGTCTGAGTGCGACACTCCCCAGAGAAAATGGTGTGCGTTAAAATCGCCAAGTAACAGAAGGGGTGGTGGCAAGGAAGAAACCAGAAAATCAACATATGGGATAGACAATGCTCGTGAAGGGGAGAGATATAAAGGAACAGAATGTATACCACTTATTCAAGTGGATAAGGGCTACAGTGTAATGAAGAAAAAATGCACATAGAGCTGATGGTATGAAAAACCAGTGCGTATAAAAAAGAGCACTTTCATTAAAGGGTCCATCGGAAAAAGGATCCGATGAATTTAACAAATCATAGCCGAAAAGGGCCGGATAACAGCGGATTGTAATTTGGATTTTCTTGCAAACTAAAAACAACAGACATAGCCCCACTCCACAAAGGCGGCAGTAAAGCAATGGCAAAAAACTACAGACCAATAGCGCTAAAGTCCCATATCATAAAAATCTTTGAAAGGGTTCTAAGAAGCAAGATCGCCACTAATCTAGATAACCATCAATTACACAACCCAGGGCAGCATGGGTTTAGAAACAGGTCGCTCCTGTCTGTCCCAACTACTGGACCACTACGACAAGGTCCTGGATGCTCTAGAAGATAAACAGAATGCAGATGTTATATACACAGATTTTGCAAAAGCCTTTGATAAGTGTGACCATGGTGTGGTAGCACACAAAATGCGTGATAAAGGAATAACGGGGAAAGTTGGTAGGTGGATCTATAATTTCCTAACAAGTAGAACAAAAAGAGAAGTAGTCAACAGAGTAAAGTCTGGGCGGCTACGGTAAAAAGCTCTGTTCCACATCCTGTTCCTCATCCTTATATCGGACATAGACAGGGATATCAGCCACAGTGCCGTGTCTTCCTTTGTAGATGACACCCGAATCTGCATGACAGTGTCCACCATTGAAGACACTGCAAGACTCCAAGCAGACATCAACCAAATCTTTAAATGGGCTGCAGAAAACAATATGAAGTTCAATGATGAGAAATTTCAATTACTCCGATATGGAAAACGCGAGGAAATTAAAATCTCATCGGAGTATAAAACAAATTCCAACCACACAATAGAGCGAAAAACTAGTGTTGAAGACCTGGGAGTGATCATGACAGAGGATCTCACCTTCAAAGGGCCATAACACTGTAGCAAATTTCATCTGCCAGGAAAATGACAGGATGGATAATGAGAACCTTTAAAACCAGGGATGTCAAGCCCATGTTGACACTTTTCAGGTCGCTTGTTCTATCTAGGCTGGAATATTGCTGCACTAACTGCACCTTTCAAGGCAGGTGAAATTGCTGACCTAGAAAATGTACAGAGAACCTTCATGGCACGAATAACTGCAATAAACCACCTCAATTACTGGGAACGCTTGAAGTTCCTAAACCTGTACTCCCTGGAATGCATGCAGGAGAGATACATTATTATATACACTTGGAAAATCCTAGAGGGATTAGTACCAAACTTGCACATGAGTGTCACTCCCTAGAAGCAAAACTCGGCAGACGATAACATCCCCAATGAAAAGCAGGGTGCCACCCAGCACGTTGAGGGACAACACAAATGTCAGGGCCCAAGACTGTTCAACTGCCTCCCAGCATACATGAGGGGATTACCAATAGACCCCTGGCTGTCTTCAGAAGGCACTGGACAGGCACCTAAAGTCGGTGCCTGACCAGCTAGGCTGTGGTTCGTACGTTGGACTGCGTGCGGCTGCAGTAACAGCCTGGTTGATCAGGCTCTGATCAACATGAGGCCTGGTCACAGACCGGGCCACAGGGGCTTAACCCCTGGAACTCTCTCAGAGTAAACTCCAGGTAAACAGACCCCAACCGGGGAAAACTGGGAGAGCAACACCTGAAGCTCACCCGGTTACCCTGGGCCTCGGTATTCCACTGCAAATAAGCCATGATGTATGGAGAGAAAGATATAAAGTTGAAGTTAGAGGTATCTATGGACTAGGGTTAGAAAAGTCCACATGTGGAGGCAGCAGAAAAACTGTAATCAGAGAAGGAGGGGAACGCTGTGAAGGAAGGAGGGGTGTAGATGGAGAAGAGAGAGGAGGAGGAACTGGAGGTGGAGCGGTGTCCATCAACGGTTCAGTCTCTGTAATAAATTCTGCGATAGCTTCAGTGTTTGGAAGACAAAGATGCAGAATGGGGGACTACATTAGAAATGGAAGGAGGAGGGTGAGCAACCATCGGGAAGACTATAGACTGTACTAAAGTAGAGGGCGAGGAGATGGAAGAGGAAACTGTCAAAGGGGCTTGGGAGGGGACAGGAGTGGAAGCGGCCTCAGGAGGGGCAGTCAAGGAAGGAACGTGGGAGGGGACAGGGTATGAAGACATTGAACGAGGAAGAGGATGAACCTCCACACACATTACAGAATTAGTTGGAGGTGAAGTACCCGGCAATGGGAATTTTTTGCCGGACTTATGAGAAGGGGGGCGGTGAGGATTAGGTGGTGGACGAGGGCGTGTAGACACAGAACTTTGCAAGTGAGTAGAGGAAGGGGTGTGGACAGTATGGGATGCCGAGGTAGGGACCTCGTAGCCAAGAACAGCAAAAGGATTCGAGGCAGGGGTGACTAAGGATGGGGTGACTACAGAGGAAGCCGTGGAAGTTGGGACCCCAGAAGTGGGGGGACGTTTAGCAATGTGAGAATAGGAAATATGAGGAAGTCTCCCTTGAAGGCATAGATGAGAGATGGCCATAGCATATGAGAAGCCTTCCGCCTCTTTGAGACAAGAGATTTCCCACTCATTTAGGTAAACCTGCCAACGGCGAGTACGATGGATGCGCCTCATGACAGTTAAGGCAAGAGGGAGGTAGATTACAAGAAGGACTGGCATGGTCGTCGGCACCACAGACTGGGCATTCGGCCATGGACCTGCAATATTTCGCTAGATGACCAAAACGCCAGCAGTTTCTACACTGTTGCAGTGTAGGGGTCACCTTTCGAACTTGTAAACGGTGACCTGCAATGTAGACCGAGGGTGGAAGGTCACGGCAGTCAAACGAGCTATATTGCAAGGATAGCATCTTCGCTTATGGGCAGGGAGGACAAAAGTGTCAACTTTGAGGATAGGGAGTTCTTGGAGCTCAAGCTGCTCTAAAATGTCATCACCACATGTCTGGAAATTCCGTTGGACAATGGTGTGGGGTAAAATGACAGTACCACTACAAGAATTGAGAGAATGATGCTTGTCAATAGTGATAGGAATAGTATCTATGGTCGTAAGAAGAGAAAAATCGCGAGCTTCGCCAGCATTCTGGACTGTGATGATGCGAGTGCCGCTCTTGAGAGCGTGAAATGAGATATCTTTACCTACATAGCGTAGGAGAGCTTTACCAATACTATAATCGGAAAGATAGGTAGTTGGAATAGTCGGTCTTAGAGTAAAAAAACTTTGTCCATTGAGTAGTGTGAAACAAAGTGTTTAAGGGGAGTGCATGATGTGCTGGTCATTTCTGAAATGAATGAGAAGGAAGTGTCGAATCGTCATGTAAGGGTCTTGGTCGTTTGGATGTGGGACCAGAGGTGGTCCAATGTGTGATGGGCGAGCAATCCGAAAATTGCCGCACCATTGAGGGAGTAGCCGGAATCAAGGTCAGAGAAGAGCGAAGGTCAGACATGTCAAAAGGGCCAGTTGGAACCCTGGTACCTGAAGCAGGTGATGAACCAGCACCAGCAAGAGGTACAGGGGTATTAGAGGTGTCCGAAGAGTTGTCCATTAACGAGATAGGGTCAGAACTGGGTGCAGTATCAAGAAGGGGCCCAGGGGTAGGTTCACAGATTAGGGCATCCATGGTTAGGTTACTTCTTTCTTTTTGTTTTTAAGAAAAAAAAAGAAATTAAAGAAAATAAAAATAAAAAAAAAGAATAAAAAAGGGGGAACATGGAGGAATAGCTCCTAGGAGGAATGGAAGGGGCGTAAATCTCCCTCTGCGCCCAAGGGGACCTCAACACCGCAAGTAGTGCAGATGCATGGAACCCGTGCCATACCCTACCCTTCATGCCAGTAAACCAGCAATCCGGGATAGCAACCTCACATCCACCGAGCCACCTCGGCAGACAAAAGAGAGGGCAGCCGGATACCCGCCACAAAGCATACCTCCTTCGGCAACCACCCCCGGAATCCGAAAGGTGGCGTCCAGAGATACACCCGTCGCCCAAAAGATACCCAAAGCCACTCCCTGGGAGACCGGAGAGGGATCAGGACATCCCCAGGCGATCCAGATTCCACGGCAAACTACACCATCGCCAAGAACCTCAATGGAATGGGATGGACCACGGTACCCTTCCCCCTACCTAGGAACTAGAATGCCTGTGGAGAGAAACTCCCAGGGTAAAAATGGGAAAGGAATAAGGGAGGGATGAGGAGGAGGAAAGGGAAAAGGGAGGATGGGGAAGATGGGAAAGGGGAGGGGGGATTGGGGGGTAATTAGGTTCGGTCTGAGGAAGAAGACCAAGAGGTCCAATTCCTCAGACCGATAGCCTCTTTACCGCGACAAGGAGCCCCCCTTAAAGAGGCCCCATAGACATATGGCTCCTCTTGCATAATGATAGATGGACTGACTGGTGTCAATCTCCCTAAGTCTTAAGTCAATAAAGTTCAATTTAAGTTCTTTTCGTATTATTGTTCTCAAACTGCTAACTGACAACCCAAGATTGTAATCTACTCTCTTTGAAAGCATACAGCTTAGCCAATTCATCAGTTCTATCATGAATCTGAAGTCCAATGTACAAATACAAATACAAATATTTATTTTTCCACAATTTTACATAGAAGTTTACATAGAAGTGCAAGGAGAGCCACTGACATGCCATGGCATTATGGCAGCTTAATCTAATGGCTTATAGACTATATACATTATATTGGAGAAATTGATTGAGTTTGATTGTTCAGATTACAATATGATGATATTACATTGGAATCCACACCATGTGCACTCTGACTCTACTATCCACAATCCTACCATACCTGTGTCTGGCTTCTGACACAAGCATGCCACAATTTATACTTAATGAGTTGAGAGCATTTATGGATAACAGAGAATCAGTTACAATTAAAGTGTCAACCTTAGATACATGGACGGATTTAAGTGCAAGGAGTATGTTTGAAGGGTAGAGGCCCAGTTATTGATGCTTGCTCCAATTTCTTTATGAGAGCCATTACTCTGTACGACAAGAGCAGCACTACCAGCTGCACTAGTGGATTGGTGTACAGAACCATCAACGTAAATAATTTGTGAAAGAGTGTTTGTGTGACTAAGTTATCAATACAGATTAAGGCATCCTGTTTGGCTCCAGGACGAAGCTTTGGTTGGGATTTAAGAAGTTTTGGGGGGAAATGGTAGTTTGGAAAGGGGTAATATCCCATGGAGCGGGGAAGTGCCCCTGTTGCCTTACTTGACATAGATCATGTATGTAGCTGGTTAATACGGAGGTCGGTTCCATTTTTTTTCAATAGATCTGGAGGGATGTTCACCAGTGCTGAGGAAAGTTTGGAGGGGTTCTGTGCAGGGATTTGAATGGGCTAGCCTAAGCATATTAACACCAATTAGGATATTTATTTCAGTAACATGGTCTCTGATGCTTGGAATATCAAGTTCTTTCCGCATATTTAAGATTTTGGCAGTACGAGGGCATCCTAGGATGATCCTCATTGCTTCGTTCTTCAGATTTTCCAGCAGTACCATTCCATTGAGGTCCTTCGTAGTGTTGTTTTCAGTGGAACCTGGATCATCTGGGGATGTCCCGATCTCTCTCCAGTCTCCTGGAAGGAGTCTTCGAGTGTGTGAAGGTTCACACAGCCCTATCAGACCCTCAAAGATAATTTGATAAGGCTCGTTCCTCCTTATGGAAATAAAAATAGAAAAATCAATAATAACATAAGATAATTTTTTTTATTAATTTAGTAAATATAAAACAAACATGAAATTAATCCTACTTTAAGCAAAAATGAAATATATAAATAATTAGTGACTTAAAGCTAATATGTACACAATGACATAGTGGAGAATGGTGCCGTGCTGATGTTCTGGGTACGTATCTCTGAGTCATGGTTAGGAAAGCCGAGCCATTGTTGTGGGGTGGACGTGACTGTTGAAACAGAAGACTGTCCCCAACACGAGTAGAGATTCTGAAGAACAGAGGTTTACTGTGATCCTCTGACCACCACAACACTTGTGAAGCAGTTGAGTCGCCAGTAAAGAACTACCATGAAATGCTGGTATAGTTATAACTGGGAGAAGGCTGCTTGAATGGTGTGTAGCTGACCAGGTGGTCGGCTATGTGTGGAAGGGGGACCAGTGTAGGTAGAGATGTCAACGTGACGTCTCTGAACTTGCAAAGATCTAGGCTGCCCTTCTATATCTCACCTCTGTCGAATGACCCTAGTCGACAGTCATGGCTAAAAGAAAACACAAAGTTAATCACCAATCTAGAAATCACTCACACGATAGGCGTACAGTTTTTAAAAGAAATGGCGATGGTTAAAAGATGACATAACACTATGTAAGTCAAATCAAGGCAGGAATAAATTGGAGTCACAAGAGTGAAGCTCTTATTGAAACCATCTTAATCCAAAACGTATAATAATTTAGACAGGAGTGGAACGAATACTTACAGATTTGATGGAAGCCACAAGTGACTGACCACCAGTTGGATACACCCTCGTCGCCTCCCACCCGGTTCTGAAGGGGGGAGGGAATAGTGGGAACTATGCACCCACCCTAACTGAACAAGCAGACTGCCCAACAAACTACCACCATCATACATTCATACTTCCACCACTCCTATCTAATGAACTTTTTCCTCACACTTCCCCATTCCAAGACTTACTGTCAAGGAATATAAGACGAATTAGCGATAAAAAAAAAATCCTATAAATAAAAATCGTGTAGTTTACCAATATTCTACCTTCTGTCACGACTTAACCAGTCAGAGAAATAATTAGATGAACATTCCCTGACCAGCGACCGTACTGGTAAGACGTTGGTGCTCCGTCTCCTGGTGGCGACTTTGCACAACTTTATTTTCACCAACATGGCGGCGTCAGGCAGAAGGAGGATAAACACTGTATGTCTTGACATAGTGAAAGGGGTGATACACCCCGTCCACAGCGGCTACTGTTCTTCCAACGATTTTGAGAGATATTTACAAGATTGATACTATGGATCTCTATGGTGTGGCCCTTAATGGAGTGAACAGGGTTTTTGTTAAATTGCTGATGACCCAGGTGTACAAACAGTTAGTGGATAAGTACCAGGATCAAGTCTACACTGTCAACGCTAGTATGGAGGTGAGGCTGAAGGATGTGTCACAAACATATACCTGGGTATGGGTGAGGAATGTCCCGTTTGAAGTGGATCAGGTGGATATAGCCCAGGTCTTCAAAGAATATGGGATCGTTCATGTTGCAAATGTAGGAAAGTAGAATGAGAGGCCCCTTGAGGGACTCATGGAGGGCTTATATTCGTTGAAGATGTCGATACAAAGACCCATACCTTCATATGTGGTCATGCCTGAGTTCCAGACCCAGGTATATATGACATATGTGGGCCAAAAACGAACATGCCACATATGTGCGGCTTATGAGCATGTGACAGCAGATTGCATGAGGAGAGGTGTTCAGCGTTTCAACGAGGGACTGATTGGGTCTCGTATGATGTAGGCAAGAAAAGAGAAGACGAGCGATGAACAAGAGAAACAACCGAGGAAGTGGAGTGAAATTGTGGAGAACATGGAGGAGACGTGTCATACTCTACCAACGGCATCTCAGGAGGAAGGGCAAGGAATGGCTGCAGACATGGAGAGGGATTTGGAAGGCTGCCTGTTGTTGGAGGGTCTCCTTGAAGACCCTCTGCCAGAGTTGAGTGTGGCAGATGGTAGTGACTTGTCAGAGGGCACCGAGGGTAATGTTGATCTGGGGAGTGTCAGCCCAGAGGTAAAAGCATTGGAGTGTGAGGAAGTGAGTATGGAGGTGCATGTGAGTGAATGTGGCGATGGAGTGGATGTGGTGGGAGAATCCCGCAAGAGATCAGTTACATTATCTGATAGTGATCACATTTTGATGTCAGCGCAGAGAACATACAAGAAGCCCTTGGTGGAAGTGGCAAGAAGGGTAAAGGGTGGGTTGCAGAAAAAAGAAGGTGCTAGGGGAGGGAAGTGTGTAAGCAAGGGAAAACTGTAGTGCTGCTTCCACAAAGGTCGATAGGTAAACCCTCACACTTGTTTTCCAATGCTTAACTATAAATGTAAACGGTATGAGGGCAGAAGTCAAGAGGAAATGGGTTGAGGTGACATTGAGACGTTTTGGAGTGCAAGTGGGGTTTATTCAAGAACATAACTATAGGTATGGAAGAGACTTACATTTGAAAGGGTATAATATATATGCTGGGTCATCAGGAAGATTAAAGGGAGGGGTTGCTGTAGCAATAAAGGTGTCAAGCCCTTTTAAATTATTTGCATGGGAGGAGTGTGGGGGGGGGTCGAATAGTGACAGTGGATGGGGAATGGGGAGGAGTGAGGGTATGTTTTGTAGGGATATACATGCCGGCTGAGTATTCCAGTATGGTGAAAATTGAATTTGAGAATGATTACATAGTGTATACCTTGGGAGGGATGCCAGGGGTAGCGATAGTAGGTGGGGATTTTAATTGTGTGATTCGGAAATGGGATGTAGAACCTAGGGGGGCGGGATGCGAGTTAGGTGTATTAAGGGATTTATTGGGTAGTGCGGGATTGAGGGAGGGGGAGGGGGGCTGGTTGAGCATACTTTTGTTTGTAACGGTTATGCGGCCAGATTAGATAGGATTTATGTGTCGGGGCAGGTGGAGATAGGAAGAGTTCAAACGATCGATGTAGGGTTTTTAGATCACAAGGGAGTATTAGTTGATGTGAATTGGGATGGGGCGGTACCTTGGTATAGGGGTTACTTGAAATTAAATGTCAAGTTGCTGGTTGGCGAGGAAAGGAAGTTGTGTTTTTGGAAATTGTGGAAAGGGTTATGGGAGCGGGGAAAGAGGGAGGAATGTTTAGTGGCATGGTGGGAAACCAAGGTGAAGGTAGGAATACGGGAGTATTATGAAAGGTTAAGTAGGGAGGATGGGTGTTGGAAATATGGTTTACAAAAGTATTTTGATGCATATCGATTGAAGGCAGGAATGGATGACGTTTGTGGAAATTTTTTTGAGTCGTTCAAGTTCCACAGGGTAAGTGAGCCATATAAAACCTTAAACATACACAGGCACCTGCAGTAAGATAATACTTTGCTTTTCTCTTAGTATAGCTGGCCTGCGATATTTGGAGGAAGGTGGGGTTAATTGAGCTGTGGGTTATAAGCGGGCAAATGCCTACTATAAGGTAATAATTGTGGGCAATCCCCCTTAAGTATTAGTCTAGAAGCTAGTGTCACTTACTGCATATATAGCTTAGGGAATATCCTTCGAAACCAGGGAATTCTGAGATGCAGGCAGGACACTAATACCACTTGAATTCTTGCAGATTAAGGTCCTTCCCTACACATGGTGTTTTGGAGGGAGTTAAGGCTTAGGGAGATTGGAAGACTAGGTGACAATTCTTTTCCATCAAGTATGTTCACCCCCTTTTTAGTCGTGCATGTAGGTGGGGAATTCTTGCAGCTGCAGTTAGTTAAAAATTCTGTCCCATAAGCCCCTTGTAAGTCTGAGAGGAGCGTCTCAGAGTGTCAGCGTCAACAGCACTTGCCAGGGGGCAGCTGACAAGGAGACAGTCCCAAGACAAATTTCTACATGGTCCTTCTAACCGAGATGTGGAATAGCTAGTTTAGCAGACAGATTAGTCTTAATTAGCTAGGCCACAGTTAATGTACCAGGCATTATCAAAGTTAGGTTAAGTAAGCACATCTAGGCCCAAAGACTTACACAGGGTAAGCTAGGCTAACTACTCAGAAGTTTATTATTCACAGTAATTTACAGGCAGGCAAGAGTAGGCTAGTTAAGCTTGTAAATTTAATTTATTTACAGTAATTTACAGGCAGGCCAGAGTAGGCTAGTTAAGCTTGTAAATTTAATCTATTTACAGTAATCTACAGGCAGGCAAGGTAGGCTAGTTAAGCTTGTGAGTTTAATTATTTACAGTGATTACAAGTAAGCCAGGGTAGGAAACTTGTACATGTAATTACTTACAGTAAATTTGCAAAGTAGCCACAGTTAGGTTAGGCTCTATTGTGTGGTTTGAATTAGTTTTGTATTCCGATGAGATTTTAATTTCTTCACTTTTTCCGTATCTGAGTAATTGAAATTTCTCTTCATTGAACTTCATATTGTTTTCTGCAGCCCATTTAAAGATTTGGTTTATGTCTGCTTGGAGTCTTGCAGTGTCTTCAACGGTGGACACTGTCATACAGATTCGGGTGTCATCTGCAAAGGAAGACACATCACTGTGGCTTATAAGTAAGTAAGTGAGTAAGTTTATTCAGGTATACACAAATACATTTACGTACATTATCATACATAGCAGCATATGTGTAGAGAACCTAGGATAACCCAAAAAAGTCAGACAGAGTGACTTATTTCCATTGGGGTCTCCTTCCTGTCTAAGTCTGATATGAGGATGAGGAATAGGATGGGAGCAAGTACTGTGCCTTGTGGAACAGAGCTTTTCACAGTAGCTGCCTCAGACTTTACTCTGTTGACTACTACTCTTTGTGTTCTACATGTTAGGAAATTATAGATCCATCTACCAACTTTTCCTATTATTCCTTTATCACGCATTTTGTGTGCTATTACACCATGGTCACACTTGTCAAAGGCTTTTGCAAAATCTGTGTATATAACATCAGCATTCTGTTTATCTTCTAGAGCATCCAGAACCTTGTCGTAGTGGTCCAGTAGTTGGGACAGACAGGAGCGGCCTGCTCTAAACCCATGCTGTCCTGGGTTGTGCAATTGATGGGTATCAAGATGGGTGGCGATCTTGCTTCTTAGAACCTTTTCAAAGATTTTTATGATATGGGACGTTAGCGCAATTGGCCTGTAGTACTTTGCTATTGCTTTACTGCCCCCTTTGTGGAGCGGGGCTATGTCTGTTGTTTTTAGTAGCTGCGGGACGATCCCAGTGTCCATGCTCCCTCTCCATAGGATGTTAAAAGCATGTGATAGGGGCTTCTTGCAGTTCTTGATGAACACGGAGTTCCATGAGTCTGGGCCTGGAGCGGAGTGCATGGGCATGTCATTTATTGCCTTTTCGAAGTCATTTGGCGTCGTGGTGATGTCAGAAAGGCATGTGTCTGTCAAGTTCTGTGGCACTCTCATAGGCTCTGAGAAAGCCTTCCCCCACCTCCCCCCATACACCTCCATATTCCTACATTTTGTGTGGTAAATACATCCTGCAATGGCTCTAATACGCTCCCAACCCCGACTTCCCTCATGCCCCCTATATCCAAACTTAGCGCCATTAATACAGATACCCCCACCCCATTCTTCTGAATACTCTTCCCATCCACTCCCTTACAGGTCCCAAACTTTCACAAAAGTATATAACATGCATTGCAGTTTCCTGCAACCCACATCTTTCTCAACCCCCCTCCTTCACCATACCCATCCTATATAATAAGGCCCTTGACGCCATCACTCCATGTAGAAACTGATATATTAATTCACAATCCCTAGATCTTAAATGCAGGCTCTTTAGTCCTTTTCATATATTACCCCAATCATATATTGGGTACACACACAACCCTCACATATAAAAGGGAGGAGCTTACGACGACGTTCCGGCCCGACTTGGACCATTTACAAAGTCACACTAACACACAGAGACAGAGGAAGGGGTATTTATAAGCAGGCAGACAGGGGAGGGTACAAGAGAGTGGGGAAATAACGGAGTAAGTAGTGGAAGTGGTAGTAGTAGTAATAGTAGTAGTGGAGACAGTCATATTCTAGGAAGGGAGCACTGCAATGAGGCTAGTGGCCCGCAAGGGTGGGACGAGAACACAGAGGGAGGAAAGGCGAATAAAATGAAGGACAAATACAAGGCAAAAGAAAAGAAAGAAAGGAAAACCCATAGGAGAAAAAAGGAGAAGGGGGAAGAGATGAAAGGGGAAGGAATTAGGTTAAGTCACTGGTGTTCTGAAGTTTAGAGCATTTAACAATGTAATGAGAGAGGAAAGCATCAACAGAGACAAAGCCAGGGCTAAGATTCATACAGGGAAAGTTGTGTATATGTGCAGGTTGTGTGTGTATTGTTCCAGTCACGGTATTGTGCCTTTTTTGTTACATATATTGGGTATTCTGCCTCCCTCTCAATTACTGTCATTCTCCACCCAACCCTCTCCAGGGCACTTATCGACCGACACCCTGTGTGGATTCCTCATGGCCATGATATTTCGCAACAAATCCCAACACTGCCCCAGCTCCTTACCCCCTACCATCTACTCAATTCACTCACAACTTTACCCACCCTACTTCCATCCACCCCTCCCAACCTCACTACACACCTTTTAACATACATACATAACAATCTACACTCTAACTGTATGAGCCCTAATCCTCCCAACCAAACCCTATTCCTTACAATATCCTTCCTGAGCTATGGCTTGCCAAATGCCCAAATATTACCTCCAACTTGCGCATATCCTCCTGCAACAGCGGGTACATCACCGCTATATGCCACAGCTTGCTATAGATCATCACATTCACTGCTATCACCTGCTGTTGCAGGGTAAGATCCCCCACTCTCCATCCCCTTAACCTGTCCATTGCCATTCCCACGATTCTCCCAGAATTCTCGATCCTCGCCATCCTACTATCACTCATATACACTATCTCACAAATTTTAACCTTGTTCACTATCGTCCATCCATACCGCTCACCCATTCCCCTGCCCACCCACTTCCCCACCTCCAACAAACGTGACTTGGCTCCATTAACCCTCACTCCTGTCGCCCCGCAAAAAACTCTGATGATTCTCCCTACATTCCCTAGACCCCCCCAACTATGCCAGGTACTATGCACCCTTCGTTATCTCCCCTCCCCACTCCCTCCTCAATCAATCTATATAATGGGTCCTGCATAAATGCAAACAAAATCTGCGACAGGAGGCATCCCTGCCGCAGACCCCTATCCATTTTCACCTCCCTCCCAACCTTACCATTCTCCTGCACACGTACACACGCACCCTTATACATGGTCTCCACCCAACGTACCACTTCCTCACCAAACCCCTGCTTTCTCATAACCTCATATAAAACATCCCTTTCAATATTATCGTATGCTCTTTTTCAATCAATCGCTAACACTCCACCTTTGTCTGTGCCCTCAATATAATTCTTTATTCTCTCATGCCTCCTAATCATGCTTCGCCCCAGGATCCCACACTGCCCTTCCGCAATCACTCCTCCTAACACCCATTTCAACCTATTCCCCAAGACTTTCATGAATATCTTGTAATCGGCATTCATTATGGCTAAAGGTCTGTAGTTCCCTATTGTTTCCCCATTCTCCCCTTTTTAAACTAACACCACTGTTACGGCCCCCTACCTAACAACGGTTGTTAGGTAGTTACCTTACCGGCCGGCAGTCAAGGGGGTTACGTCATCAGACCTGATGTTTGACTTCCGAGCCGGCTTGACTGACAGTGTCCACCAGACTCTAGTAGAGAGTGTCCACCAGACTCTCCTAGAGGGTGTCAACTATACTCTCACACTGGAGAGCGTTAACCGGACTCTCCACATACACTATTGTAGAGTGTCCTTCCGACTCTCCCTACACCATTGGAGAGTGCTCACCGGACTCTCTTCCCTACACCTTGGAGAGTGTACAGACTCTTCCTTGCACCTTGGAGAGTGTACACCAGACTCTCCAACTGGAGAGTGTCCTAGACTCTCCCAGAACTCCAACTGGAGAGTGTAAACTCTCCCAGATACTCCACTGGAGTGTTCGACAGATAGACCTTGAGAATGACTCTTCATGCTGGTGACGGCCTTAGACTTCAACTACTGGCTTATTCACCAGACTGTACCTGAGACTGTGTACCGAGACTGGTATACCTGAAATATCGTACCTGAAATGAAATTATTGTACCTGAGACTGTGTACCCGGAGTTGTGAGACTGTACCTGAAAGTGTCACTGAGTTGTAGTGTCACTGGTGTTTACTCTGAGTGATTTCAGGCAGTGTGTGTTCATTGATGTAGTGACAACTGGTGGCACGACACAAGTGGAATAGTCGTGTGATTTGGTGTTGGTGTCGGATGACGCGGTGTTAAGGTTTTTAGAGACGGAGTCATGACACAGAGGACGTGTTGTGTAACACAGAGAGTGTCGTGTGACACGGAGAGAAGGCGTGTTGTGTAACACAGAGACAAGGGTGTCTGATGACACGGAAGAGAATGCGTGTCATGACTAGGTGTGGTGGTGTCCTGTGTGACACGTTGATGGCAGCGACATCTGACACTGCACTGAATTTTTATGATTGTTTTACTTGTGATTGTTTTACTACGTTTTATAAATGTGTATAAAGAGATATATGTTTTTACACAAATTATAAGATTATATGTTTTTATTCAGAGTATGTTTTTATATTAATAATAATATAATAAATATTGAAAATCTGATAGTTTACTCAGTATCCCAAACAGTCAGTTTATTACAAATGCATATTTATTTGTAATAACCACCATCCCCATACCCTGCTCATGCCCCATACATCCTTCGTCCTTCATCCTATTTAATAATTTCACTATGCACTCTCTCAAAACATTCCAATTTTCTCTATAAAAATCATTTGCTATACCATCTAAACCAGGTGTCTTCCCTCTGCTCAACCCATTTACCGCCTCCCATACCTCCTCCTCTCTAATTTCCCCATTCATGCACTCTCTTTCCGTCTCTCCCAACTTACTCTGTATACCCTCCACAATAATGCTTCGCTCCCGCTTTCCACCACACACACTTTGCAAATACCTCTCAAACCACTTATCCACATATACGCCCATATCTTCCATCATTCTTAGCCTTTGATCTTTCACATAACCCTCCATGTCTTCCTCCACTTCTATACAATTCACAGTCATTCCATCCCTCTTTTTCCTAAAATTACCCAAAACACACTTTGACAGCCTATCTCCCCATAAAATATCATCCATTCTCGCCCTCAAACGATATGCATCATACCTTTCATTTTGTATATCTCTCAGTCTTTCTTTCAATCCCTTGATTTCATTCCTCACATAAGGGCCTCCCCTCACAACAACTATTCAATAATCCCTCAATGTACTTTTGCATGCCATACTTCCTACAGCCTTTTATAAAACTCCCTTATTTCCACTTTCTTCTTACCCTGCTCCCACAAACCTTCCCACCATCTCTCAAAACTTACCCTCCTTTCTTCCCCAGCAAACAACTTTACATTTAATTTCCAATATCCCCTGTACCATCCTACCACCCCGTCCCAATTAACATCTACTAATACGCCTCTGTGATCCGAAAACCCTACATCTAATTTTGTACTCCCCCTGTCATCACCTGACCCATAACATAAATCCTATCTAATCTGGCAGCATACCCCTTATGTATAAACGTATGCTCTACCATCCCCCCACCCCCTACCACATCTCTCAAACCCACACTACATAATATGTCCCTTAATACCCCTAACTCACAACCTGCACCCCTAGGCTCCATGTCCCTTTTCTGGATCACACAATTCCAATCTCCCCCTACAATCGCTACTCCTGGCAATCCTCCCAAGGCATACACCATAAAATCCTTCACAAATTCTGTTTTAACCATTCTGCTATGCTCCGCCGGCATGTATATTCCCACAAAACATACCCTCACTCCTCCCCATTCCCCATCCACTTTCACTATTCGTCCTCCCCCTCCACTCTTCCCATGCCAATAATTTAAAAGGGCTTGATGCCTGTATTGCTACTGCAACCCCTCCCTTTAATCTTCCTGATGACCCAGCATAAACACCCTTTCAAGCTTAAGTCTCTTCCATACCTGTAATTGTGTTCCTGTATGAACCCCACTTGCACACCAAAACGTTGTAATGTCACCTCAACCCACCTTCTCTTAATCTCTGCCCTCATACCATTTACATTTATTGTTAAGCACTTGAAAACAAATGTGAGGGTTTACCTTTCGACCTTTGTGGAAGTGGCACAGGATTTTTCCCCGAGTCTCCTCCTTTGCTTACACTCTTCCATCCCCTGGTTCCTTCCTTTCCCCCAACCCACCCTTACCCTTCCGTGCCACTTCCACCAAAGGTTTCTTGCAAGATCTCTGTGCAGGCATCAATACATCATCACTATCAGATAATGTTACTGAACTCTTTTGGGATTCTCCCACCACTTCCATTCCATTGCCACTTTCACTCTCGTGCACTTCCACTCACATTTCCTCACACACCAATGTTGTTACCACAGGGTTACTACACCCCACTCCAGCATTACCCTCAGTGACCACCACTATGTCGCTACCACCTCCCACACTTAACTCTGGTAACGGGTCATCAAGAAGACCCTCCAACACCGCCTCCAATGGCAGATCTGGGCAGCTTTCCATAGCCCCCTCCAGACCAACAGATGTTCCGTTCTCTCCCACCTGAGACACCTCTGGAATAGTGAGACACGTCTCCTCCACTCCCTCAATGATATCACTCCACTTCCTTGGTTGCTTCTCCTGGTCGTTCCCTGCCTTCTCCTTCCGTACATCCATCATACGTGACTCCATCGGTCACTCATCAAAGCGCTGTGAACCTCTCCTCCCACAGTCAGCTGTCACATGCTCGTATGCCCTACAGATCCTGCATGTACGATGGTATTATCCGGTGGATTGACATTTTCAGTGAAAAGGATCCTTCCAGAAGACCCTCGAAAGGGCCCTCGTTCCACTTTCCAATGTTTGCTGTGTGGACTATTCCATATTCTTTAAACACAGTAACAATATCAACTTGATCTGCCTCAAATGGGACATTCCTCACCCTCACCCAAGTATAGGACCTTGATACATCCTTTAACCTCACCTCCATTCCCACATTGACAGTAAGAACACGCTCTTGGTATGTGTCTACTAGTTTCTCATACACTTGCATTGTCAACAACTTGACAAAGACCCTTGTCATTCCATTTATGCCCACACCATAAAGATCCGCTGTATCGATCTTATATGTATCCCTTAAGATGATTGGTAAGACTGTAGCAGCTGTAGCTGGGTAAATCGCCCCTCTCACAACATCAATAAACACAGTGTTCACCCTCCTCCTGCTTGCCGATGCCATGTTGGTGAAAAAAATAACTCAGTGCACGGGGGTAGTGGTTTTAGTGCCGAAGGAGGATAAAGCAGGGAAGATACAGGATTATAGAGTGTTGTCTTTGATGTGCGCTGATTTTAAGATATTTGCTAAAATGTTAGGGAATAGGTTGAAGACGGTGATTGGGGGGGTCATTGAAGAAGGGACACATGGTACACTGGGACGAAACATGTATAGGGGACATGGGAGGATTCGGGACTTTAAAGAGCACCGAGGAGGAGGGAGTGTATTAGGGTTGGATTGGAAAGCAGCATACTATAATAGCATGGAGAGAGAAGTGTTGTGGAAGATTATGAGGAGGCAGGGGTTTGGGGAGGAAGTGGTAAGTTGGGCAGAAATGTTGTATATGGGTTAGTTACCATTCTGTCTTAGGCACATGTTGAGTAGACACTAGGCCTGTTGTATATGCGTGTGTACTCACCTATTTGTATTCAACTATTTGTGGTTGCAGGGGTCGATTCATAGCTCCTGGCCCTGCCTCTTCACTGATTGCTACTAGGTCCTCTCTCTCCCTGCTCCATGAGCTTTATCAAACCTCGTTTTAAAACTATGTATGGTTCCTGCCTCCACTACGTCACTCTATGACTGAAGAAATACTTCCTAACATCCCTTTGACTCATAGGAGTCTTCAACTTTCAATTGTGACCCCTTGTTTCTGTGTCCCCTCTCTGGAACATCTTGTCTCTGTCCACCTTATCTATTCCTCGCAGTATTTTATGTTGTTATCTTGTCTCCGCTAACCCTCCTGTCCTCTAGTGTTGTCA
>WNWK01032703.1:0-21698 GCA_009830355.1 Cherax destructor
ATGTATAGACACTGGATGGGACTGATCCGATGACTTTAACACTGTGAGATGTTGGTACCAGGCCACGGGTTTCCTTTTACGGAAGTTTATATGACTTGCACGCAATGTGTGTGTGCCTAAGATCATTATTATTATTGGGTCACATTATCTCGGGTTTTAGTTGTAGGTTTAGGGTTTTCATCGTCTGTTTTTAAAACCCTTTTGGGGTTTCTATGTTTTGTTTCAGTTAGGTATATTTTGTGTGTTTTTGTATACATGTTGGATAGGATCTTATATATGTTTTGTTGTACTATGTGTAAATTGCTTTACAGATCTTATAGGATCCATAATCACTGTTTTGTTTTGTTACTTTCATTTGGAATGCTTAGGATGTTTTATTTGTGAGATGGACTTTTGTAAAAAAAAAAAAATTACATTTTTTTTGGTTACTTACATGTTTGTGTGGTTTAAGTTTGTTTTAGCATTGTGAGGAGGCTAGGAGTTATGTAACGCTATATTTTAGTATTGTATGTTGCATTTATGTCTCAGTTTAATGTTGTATTGACAACGCTTTGTAAGCACCATTAAGATTGGTATAAAGGTTACCGTTATATAACGAAGCTTTTAAGGTTTTGTTTGTAAGTTTAATGTTTTTATTTTGAAGTTTCGTTGTTATAGGTAGTTAGGTTTTTTGGTGTTATTATGGCACATTCTTGTGTGGGGTTTTAGTGCTTACTGTTGTTTTGTTATATCTTTGTTATGACCTTACTTGTAGTAAGGTGACTACTTGGTGTATTGCTTGTATAAAAATTGTAAGTTTTTAAATAAAATATAAAAAAAAAAAAATAAGGAATATAGAGATAGTATAATAATCTATGTTACATATTAAAGATTATTAATGGAATGAAATACAGAACATTTTAAGCAAATATTCTAAACTTGTTCGCACGAGTTGAAATATAAATTGTAAATACATATTTTTATACGTAATCAAGTAAACATGATTACGTGATAACATAGATAGTGGTGTTAAATGATGTTACAAGTAGAAATTTGGATCATAGAAATATTACTGGAATGGAATAGAAGATTCCCAAGTAAGACATATTAATCGATACTGAGAAGAATGGTAGACAATATTTAAGAAAATATAAAGAGATACTTCTGAGTACCGCTGGGAACATTCGAATACCCCAGACCAGGACATTTAAACGGACAAAGAGCACATTCATTTCCTTTCTTTCATTAATTAAAAAGGTTACCCAGAATAATAGCAATCCATATAGTATATAATATCCACTGAGAAACGTATTTTCTCAAGTCACATGACCTGTTCTAAGCGGCTAGAGAAAGCCTGGGACTGGCTATTGTATCTTCTAATTTCATAATTCTCGACGTCTCAAAACCCTCCTACCCCATATGGGGAGGAGGGGGGTGGTAGTATTGCGGGGTTGGCACTAACCATTGGCCCACAATATGAGAGAAATCGCCGCAGGTGACAGACCCGCACTGCGCTACTCTGAGAAAACTTCCCCTCGTTCCTTCAGTTGCTGCCTTGCAACATTGCATAGCTCCTGATGACGCACTGAGAAGTGTGAAAGTACTTGAGCTAAAGATTTCTATCCCCCGTGGCTTGTCTTGCATATATATATATATATATATATATATATATATATATATATATATATTTTATTTTTTATTTTTTTCTTAACACATCGGCCGATTCCCACCAAGGCAGGGTGGCCCGAAAAAGAAAAACTTTCATCATCATTCATTCCATCACTGTCTTGCCAGAGGGGTGCTTTACACTACAGTTATAAAACTGCAACATTAACACCCCTCCTTCAGAGTGCAGACACTGTACTTCCCATCTCCAGGACTCAAGTCCGGCCTGCCGGTTTCCCTGAATCCCTTCATAAATGTTACCTTGCTCACACTCCAACAGCACGTCAAGTATTAAAAACCATTTGTCTCCATTCACTCTTATCAAATACGCTCACACATGCTTGCTGGAAGTCCAAGCCCCTCGCACACAAAACTTCCTTTACCCCCTCCCTCCAACCTTTCCTAGGCCGACCCCTACCCCGCCTTCCCTCCACTACAGATTTATACACTCTCGAAGTTATTCTGTCTCGTTCCATTCTCTCTACATGTCCGAACCACCTCAACAACCCCTCCTCAGCTCTCTGGATAATAGTTTTGGTAATCCCGCACCTCCTCCTAATTTCCAAACTCCGAATTCTCTGCATTATATTCACACCACACATTGACCTCAGACATGACATCTCCACTGCCTCCAGCCTTCTCCTCGTTGCAACATTCATCACCCATGCTTCACACCCATATAAGAGTGTTGGTATAACTATACTCTCATACATTCCCTTCTTTACTTCCATGGACAAAGTTCTTTGTCTCCACAGACTCGAAGTGCTCCACTCACCCTTTTTCCCTCATCAATTCTATGATTCACCTCATCCTTCATAGACCCATCTGCTGACATGTCCACTACCAAATATCTGAATACATTCACCTCCTCCATACTCTCTCCCTCCAATCTGATATCCAATCTTTCGTCACCTAATCTTTTGTTATCCTCATCACCTTACTCTTTCCTATATTAACTTTCAATTTTCTTCTTTTACACACCCTACCAAATTCATCCACCAACCTCTGCAACTTCTCTTCAGAATCTCCCAAAAGCACAGTGTCATCAGCAAAAAGCAACTGTGACAACTCCCACTTTGTATTTGATTCTTTATCTTTTAACCCCACACCTCTTGCCAAGACCCTCGCATTCACTTCTCTTACAACCCCATCTATAAATATATTGAACAACCACGGTGACATCACACATCCTTGTCTAAGGCCCACTTTTACTGGGAAATAGTCCCTCCCTCCTACACACTCTAACCTTGAGCCTCACTGTCCTCATAAAAACTCTTCACTGCTTTCAGTAACCTACCTCTATTCCATACACCTGCAACATCTGCCACATTGCCCCCTATCCACCCTATCATACGCCTTTTCCAAATCCATAAATGCCACAAAAACCTCTTTATCCTTATCCAAAACTGTTCACCTATATGTTTCACTGTAAACACTTGGTCTACACACCCCTACCTTTCCTAAAGCCCCTTGTTCATCTGCTATCCTGCTTTCTGTCTTACTTATAATTCTTTCAATAATAACTACCATACACTTTACCAGGTACACTCAACAGACTTATTCCCCTATAATTTTTGCACTCTCTGTTGTCCCCTTTGCCTTTATACAAAGGAACAATACATGCTCTCTGCCAATCCCTAGGTACCTTACCCTCTTCCATACATTTATTAAATAATAGCACTAACCACTCCAAAACTATATCCCCACCTGCTTTTAACATTTCTATCTTTATCCCATCAATCCCAGCTGCCTTACCCCCTTTCATTCTACCCACTGCCTCACGAACTTCCCCCACACTCACAACTGGCTCTTCCACACTCCTACAAGATGTTATTCTTCCTTTCCCTATACACGAAATCACAGCTTCCCTATCTTCATCAACATTTAACAACTCCTCAAAATATTCCCTCCATCTTCCCGATACCTCTAACTCTCCATTTAATAACTCTCCTCTCCTATTTTTAACTGTCAAATCCATTTGTTCCCTAGGCTTCCTCAACTTATTAATCTCACTCCAAAACTTTTTCTTATTTTCAACAAAATTTGTCGATAACATCTCACCCACTCTCTCATTTGCTCTCTTTTTACATTGCTTCACCACTCTCTTAACCTCTCTTTTCTCTCCATATACTCTTCCCTCCTTGCATCACTTCTACTTTGTAAAAACCTCTCATATGCTAACTTTTTCTCCCTTACTACTCTCTTTACATCATCATTCCACCAATCGCTCTTCTTCCCTCCCGCACCCACTCGCCTGTAACCACAAACTTCTGCTGAACACTCTAACACTACATTTTTAAATCTACCCCATACATCTTCGACCCTATTGCCAACACTCTCACTAGCCCATCTATCCTCCAATAGTTGTTTATATCTTACCCTAACTGCCTCCTCTTTTAGTTTATAAACCTTCACCTCTCTCTTACTTACTGCTTCTATTTTCCTTGTATCCCATCTACCTTTTACTCCCACTGTAGCTATAACTAAAAAGTGATCTGATATATCTGTGGCCCCTCTATAAACATGTACATCCTGAAGTCTACTCAACAGTCTTTTATCTACCAATACATAGTCCAACAAACTACTGTCATTACGCCCTACATCATATCTTGTATACTTATCCTCTTTTTCTTAAAATATGTGTTACCTATAACTAAACCCCTTTCTATACAAAGTTCAATCAAAGGGCTCCCATTATCATTTACACCTGGCACCCCAAACTTACCTACCACACCCTCTCTACATGTTTCTCCTACTTTAGCATTTAGGTCCCCTACCACAATTACTCTCTCACTTGGTTCAAAAGTTCCTATACATTCGCTTAACATCTCCCAAAATCTCTCTCTCTCCTCTAAACTCCTCTCTTCTCCAGGTGCATACACGCTTAATATGACCCACTTTTCGCATCCGACCCTTATTTTAATCCACATAATCCTTGAATTTACACATTTATATTCCCTCTTCTCCTTCCATAACTGATCCTTCAACATTATTGCTACCCCTTCCTTAGCTCTAACTCTCTCAGATACTCCTGACTTAATCCCATTTATTTCTCCCCACTGAAACTCGCCTACCCCCTTCAGCTTTGTTTCGCTTAGGGCCAGGACATCCAACTTCTTTTCATTCATAACATCAGCAATCATCTCTTTCTTATCATCCGCACTACATCCACGCACATTCAAACATCCCAAACGGGATGCAAAAAGATGTAGTAAAAATATCACAGTAAACAGGTGATATCAAAATATGCAAGACAACCATTGTGAAAAATAGAGGAAGTTTAACATTTAACATTTCGCGCTTGGAATTCCTCTATTTTTCATGGTGGTTGTCTTGCATATATATATATATATATATATATATATATATATATATATATATATATATATATATATATATATATATATATATATCAATAACTACACTGCGACTAGCTGAGGATTCGAACCCATGTTATTTTAGCCCTCCTCATGGTGAGCGAAAATTCCATGACGCTCTAACCCATGGGACCAATCAATCCTACAAGAATCACACACGCAGAAGAGGACATTCGATAGTGTGGAAGCTTCAGAGTTAATTTCATCCTTCTTCCCGTTTGGTGTAGTATCCTCCAAGAACAGTATTTTATATTATTGTAACCATGAACAAGTGGCATTTAACCCTATCCCGGGCCAGCCCATAAGTTTAACATTTAACATTTCGGCCAATCAGATCTTACCAAGCTTAATTTTTGGATAACAGATGATGTTTTCGATGATGTTCAGATGATGTGTTGGATGATGTTCAGATGATGTGTTGGATGATGTTCAGATGATGTGTTGGATGATGTTCAGATGATGTGTTGGATGATGTTCACACGACACCAGTAAATTACGCGACTTTCTTATTCTACCGCCTAAAATATCTTTAGATTTTTTTTACATGTAAGTGCTTATCATTTTACTTTACTGTTTTAGGAGTTACTACAATGTATAACCTTATTCCATTTACCTTTTCTTCAGTCTCCAGAGATGAGGCAAAATTAGAAAACCAGAAGGCTCTCACTCATGTGTCCCCAACCCTAATGTGACAGTCTTCATAAAATATTTAAGAACAATAATTTTGTTTAATTTTTAATTCTGATGTATACAGTTGCCTGTATATGTCATACATGGATATGCTATCTTTGTCGCCCTCATCATCGTGAGATTAATAACAAACTTAATCGATCCTCTTCTACGTGCTCTTAACTTAACCCAAGACGTTAATATCAGAGAATACTCTCCTCCTGGCTGGGGATTAATATCAAAGAATATTCTTCTCCTGGAGGTTAATATCAACGAATATTCTTCTCCTGGAGGTTAATATCAACGAATATTCTTCTCCTGGAGGTTAATATCAACGAATATTCTTCTCCTGGAGGTTAATATCAACGAATATTCTTCTCCTGGAGGTTAATATCAACGAATATTCTTCTCCTGGAGGTTAATATCAACGAATATTCTTTTGTGGGTTAATATCAAAGAATATCTTCCTCTTGGGAGACAGTCATAAAATTTCCTTCAATTTAGTGTATTTGGTTGAAAGATATTTTATTTCAAATTGATATATTCCAGCAAGGAAAAGGGAGGATCTCTAATTGTAAATAGTCGTGATCTTCATCAGACTCACAAAACTTTTCTTATAGTTCCACATTTATTATTATTTTTATTTTAATCAGGAGGAAGTAGGATGATCTCCTTGACTTTTAGTATAAACAACAGAGTTAAAAAATACAGCAAAAAGGAATGAACGGAGTGTAGTGTGGACCTGGTGAGTGTAGTGTGGACCTGGTGAGTGTAGTGTGGACCTGGTGAGTGTAGTGTGGACCTGGTGAGTGTAGTGTGGACCTGGTGAGGAGTGTCTGGAGTGTAGTGGACCTGGTGAGAGTGTAGTGGGACCTGGTGAGAGTGTAGTGTGGACCTGGTGGAGTGTAGTGTGGACCTGGTGAGTGTAGTGTGGACCTAGTGAGTGTAGTGTGGACCTGGTGAGAGTGTAGTGTGGACCTGGTGAGAGTGTAGTGTGGACCTGGTGAGAGTGTGGTGTCGACCTGGTGAGAGTGTAGTGTGGACCTGGTGAGAGTGTAGTGTGACTCATTAGTGTGGACCTGGTGAGAGTGTAGTGTGGACCTGGTGAGAGTGTAGTGTGGACCTTGAAGTGTAGTGTGGACCTAGTGAGAGTGTAGTGTGGACCTGGTGAGAGTGTAGTGTGGACCTAGTGGTGGACTTAGAGAGTGTAGTGTGGACCTAGTGAGAGTGTAGTGTGGACCTGGTGAGAGTGTAGTGTGGACCTGGTAAGTGTAGTGTGGACCTGGTGAGAGTGTAGTGTGGACCTAGTGAGAGGTAGTGTGGACCTAGTAGAGTGTAGTGTGGACCTGGTAAGAGTGTAGTGTGGACCTGGTGAGTGTAGTGTGGACCTAGTGAGAGTGTAGTGTGGACCTGGTCAGAGTGTAGTGTGGACCTGGTAGAGTGTAGTGTGGACCGTGAGTGTAGTGTGGACCTAGTGAGAGTGTAGTGTGGACCTGGTAAGAGTGTAGTGTGGACCTGGTAAGAGTGTAGTGTGGACCTGGTGAGGTGTAGTGTGGACCTGAGTGAGGATGTGTAGTGTGGACCTGGTGAGAGTGTAGTGTGGACCTGGTAGAGTGTAGTGTGGACCTGGTAGAGTGTAGTGTGGACCTGGTGAGTGTAGTGTGGACCTGGTAAGAGTGTAGTGTGGACCTGGTGAGAGTGTAGTGTGGACCTGGTGAGAGTGTAGTGTGGACCTGGTGAGAGTGTAGTGTGGACCTGGTGAGAGTGTAGTGTGGACCTAGTGAGAGTGTAGTGTGGACCTGGTGAGAGTGTAGTGTGGACCTGGTGAGAGTGTAGTGTGGACCTGGTGAGAGTGTAGTGTGGACCTGAGTGAGAGAGTGTAGTGTGGACCTGTGAGAGTGTAGTGTGGACCTGGTGAGAGTGTAGTGTGGACCTAGTGAGAGTGTAGTGTGGACCTAGTGAGAGTGTAGTGTGGACCTAGTGAGAGTGTAGTGTGGACCTAGTGAGAGTGTAGTGTGGACCTAGTGAGAGTGTAGTGTGGACCTAGTGAGAGTGTAGTGTGGACCTAGTGAGAGTGTAGTGTGGACCTAGTGAGAGTGTAGTGTGGACCTAGTGAGAGTGTAGTGTGGACCTAGTGAGAGTGTAGTGTGGACCTAGTGAGAGTGTAGTGTGGACCTAGTGAGAGTGTAGTGTGGACCTGGTGAGAGTGTAGTGTGGACCTAGTGAGAGTGTAGTGTGGACCTAGTGAGAGTGTAGTGTGGACCTAGTGAGAGTGTAGTGTGGACCTGGTGAGAGTGTAGTGTGGACCTGGTGAGAGTGTAGTGTGGACCTGGTGAGAGTGTAGTGTGGACCTAGTGAGAGTGTAGTGTGGACCTGGTGAGAGTGTAGTGTGGACCTGGTGAGAGTGTAGTGTGGACCTGGTGAGAGTGTAGTGTGGACCTAGTGAGTGTAGTGTGGACCTAGTGAGAGTGTAGTGTGGACCTGGTGAGAGTGTAGTGTGGACCTGGTGAGAGTGTAGTGTGGACCTGGTGAGAGTGTAGTGTGGACCTGGTGAGAGTGTAGTGTGGACCTAGTGAGAGTGTAGTGTGGACCTGGTGAGAGTGTAGTGTGGACCTAGTGAGTGTAGTGTGGACCTGGTGAGAGTGTAGTGTGGACCTGGTGAGAGTGTAGTGTGGATCTGGTGAGAGTGTAGTGTGGACCTGGTGAGAGTGTAGTGTGGACCTGGTGAGAGTGTAGTGTGGACCTAGTGAGAGTGTAGTGTGGACCTGGTGAGAGTGTAGTGTGGACCTAGTGAGTGTAGTGTGGACCTGGTGAGAGTGTAGTGTGGACCTGGTGAGAGTGTAGTGTGGACCTAGTGAGAGTGTAGTGTGGACCTGGTGAGTGTAGTGTGGACCTGGTGAGCGTGTAGTGTGGACCTGGTGAGAGTGTAGTGTGGACCTAGTGAGAGTAGTGTGGACATAGTGAGAGTGTAGTGTGGACCTAGTGAGAGTGTAGTGTGGACCTAGTGAGAGTGTAGTGTGGACCTGGTGAGAGTGTAGTGTGGACCTGGTGAGAGTGTAGTGTGGACCTAGTGAGAGTGTAGTGTGGACCTAGTGAGAGTGCAGTGTGGACCTAGTGAGAGTGTAGTGTGGACCTAGTGAGAGTGTAGTGTGGACCTAGTGAGAGTGTAGTGTGGACCTAGTGAGAGTGTAGTGTGGACCTAGTGAGAGTATAGTGTGGACCTGGTGAGAGTGACAACACCGGCGACCTCCACAAGTTGGCTACAGTTCTTTATGCTTAGTCACTTTGAGGGAGGTGACTCTCCCGGTGCAGAGATCTTGATCTAGAGATTTGTAGTTTCTCTCCTCTTCCTTCTTTACTATCTGATTTCCTCCTATTCATTTGGTGTTTTATAACCCTTACTCATTTACTACTCAATACACTTCATAATAATTTTCCCCGTTAATTAACATCAACAATTATTTGTACCACCTCCTCTCGTATAACATTTAACACAAATCAACAAAACATGGATAGTTGATAGTTAGCTAAAATTATGGCTGATTGATGGTGAATATTGGTTTCTTCTTTATATCTCAATGTGCACATACTATTATAAAAAAATAATATAAACTTTCAAAACTCAGTATAACGAACACAGGTATAGTATGGCCTGTGTACCTGGTCGTAATGGAATCAAAGAGGAGCAATCAAAACTCATCAACAATATATAACTTGTATTTTCCTTCACCAAATATAAACAAGCTGGTATTTACAATTATTTACACTATGTATAATAAGTACAGTGATGTAATAATAAGTGTACAATACGGTGAACAAAGAGGCAAAAAACAAGAGCCAGAGAATGCACCGTGTACGACCAGCAGCTCCAGACAAGTTACCATTTTGTCCTAGGCACATGTCGATTAGACACTAGGCCTGTTGTATATATATTTGTGTGTGTGTGTGTGTGTGTGTGTGTGTGTAAGGAAACATTTCGAAATGTTTCGGCCCCGCCGAGCTTTAGCCACCATGCCAACGGGGCGTAAGGTCTGTCAATTCGTGTGTCACATGTGAACCACATTGCTTCAGAGCTTTGGCGGGCTTGTCTGTGATTGGCTAGTGAACCGAGGTATTGATATAACGAGGAGCTGATATATCATTAAATCCTTAGCACCTGGTTCGCTGGTTGGGAGGCAGCCTATATGGGAGTGTGACATATGCAGAATAACATGTAACATACTTCTAGCATGCCACTCAGTGCTCACATATCTGTGCTTTCCTCGGTGTTTATAATCATTGTTAATTTTTCTAGTGTTTCTTTACCACTTGACATAGTGAAACAGGTTAGAATTCTTTCCCTGTAAGTCACGTTTGTCTTAGAAAACAACATCAAGGTGACCACAGTTTGACTAGAGGAACTGGAACTAAGATAATATTATGATAGTCATCCAAGATATTTTTTCAGCTGCTCTGCTTGGGAAACAATTATAAAATGTAGACTTAAGCTGAACATAAAAACAAAACAAACGCACTCCATAGTGCAAGAAAAATGTGAAGGACCTGTGAGTAATCATAAAGGAAGTTATGAGAGACCTATGAGTAACCATACAAGGAAGTTATGAGGGATCTATGAGTAACCATACAAGGAAGTTATGAGGAACCTATGAGTAACCATACAAGGAAGTTATGAGGGACCTATGAGTAACCATACAAGGAAGTTATGAGGAACCTATGAGTAACCATACAAGGAAGTTATGAGGGACCTATGAGTAACCATACAAGGAAGTTATGAGGGACCTATGAGTAACCATACAAGGAAGTTATGAGGAACCTATGAGTAACCATACAAGGACGTTATGAGGGACCTATGAGTAACCATACAAGGACGTTATGAGGAACCTATGAGTAATCATACAAGGAAGTTATGAGGAACCTATGAGTAATCATACAAGGAAGTTATGAGGAACCTATGAATAACCATACAAGGACGTTGAAGAAGACCTATGAGTAACCATACAAGGAAGTTATGAGGGACCTCTGAGTAACCATACAAGGGTTATAGGAACTATGAGTAACTCATACAAGGAAGTTATGAGGGACCTATGAGTAACCATACAAGGAAGTTATGAGGGACCTATGAGTAACCATACAAAGTTATGAGGACCTATGAGTAACCATACAAGGAAGTTTTGAGGGATATGAGTAATGGATAGTTATAAACGCCTTGGTACATGACAAAGATAGTTATGGGATAGAAACCATGACATTTGGAGGATAGGATGGTTTAGAAGTTGTGAAGATGGATGGTTGAAGATGAGTTGTGAAGATGGATGGTTGAAGATGAGTTGTGAAGATGGATTTCTGACGAGTTGAGGTAAGGGATGGATTATGGGGAGTTATGGGGATAGACGGTTGACGATGAGCTGCAAAGTTGAGTGGTTGATGATGAGTTATGGATGGTTGAAGATGAGTTGAAATTTTGAGAGTTGATGTTGATTTGTAGTAATGGATAGTTAATAAACTCCTTGTTTCTTTCTTGGTCACAATGTACATACACGAGATTAAATTATGCTGGAAAAACAGTCCCGTGACAAATTGTGTTGGTCAGTTCAGGTTTGTTGCCTCAGTTGTTTTAATATTCCAAAGTTTTGTGTCTTGCATTTGATGTGATCTGCTTCCTTATCTCCTTCTTTCTGTTACTTTTTTCAAAGTTTGTTCTGCACCATAAGACTGAAGTTTCTCTACGATTTTAATTGAATAATGAATCACTATAAGTTTGAAGAAAGTTTTAAGAAATTAACAAATAATTATGTTAGCAATTATTCATTAATGGAAGTTTTCTATTTTTAATTGCTGTGAGCTGCATAATAATCAGTTACGACGTAAACACCACCTAAACATTGACGTAAACACCACCTAAACATTGACGTAAACACCACCTAAACATTGACGTAAACACCACCTAAACATTGACGTAAACACCACCTAAACATTGACGTAAACACCACCTAAACATTGACGTAAACACCACCTAAACATTGACGTAAACACCACCTAAACATTGACGTAAACACCACCTAAACATTGACGTAAACACCACCTAAACATTGACGTAAACACCACCTAAACATTGACGTAAACACCACCTAAACAGAGACAGAGACGCACTGACCAGCGTACAGGAGCGACCACCTAAATTCTTTTTGTTAATGGATCAAATATCAACGGCTTCTAGTTTTTATTTTTATCCCATAACTATTTTTTTTATGTGTGTGTGTGTGTGTGTGTGTGTGTGTGTGTGTGTGTGTGTGTGTGTGTATTGAATGTTTTCTTACAGTCTTGAAGAGGTGAGGGAAGTGAAAATATGAGAAAAGAGAGAAATTTGTTTAATTGCTTAAAAATGATTTCAAGCTAAACTTTATCTTCCAAAAGATAATTCATGGTAGTGTCTTCTTTACCTTACCCAAAAGTGTCTCAAACTAGTCACTTTTCACACCTTTCACAATGGATGTCTGCAAAATGCCGAAAACCAACATTCTTTTCTGTCTCATAAACACGCTGGATAACAGGTATATCTAGCTACTTCTACTTACACTTTAGGTCACACTACACAAGCATGCACATGCATATATATACATACACACATCTAGGTTTTTCTTCTTTTTCTTGATAGCTCTTTTTCTTTTTATTTATACTATTGTCCATGGGGAAGTGGAAAAGAATCTTTCCTCCGTAAGCCATGCGTGTCATATGAGGCGACTAAAATGCCGGGAGCAATGGGCTAGTAACCCCTTCTCCTGTACACATTTACTAAAAAAGAGAAGAAAAACTTTATAAAACTGGGTTGTTTGAATGTGCGTGGATGTAGTGCAGATGATAAGAAAGAGATGATTGCTGATGTTATGAATGAAAAGAAGTTGGATGTCCTGGCCCTAAGCGAAACAAAGCTGAAGGGGGTAGGCGAGTTTCAGTGGGGAGAAATAAATGGGATTAAGTCAGGAGTATCTGAGAGAGTTAGAGCTAAGGAACGGGTAGCAATAATGTTGAAGGATCAGTTATGGAAGGAGAAGAGGGAATATAAATGTATAAATTCAAGGATTATGTGGATTAAAATAAGGGTCGGATGCGAAAAGTGGGTCATAATAAGCGTGTATGCACCTGGAGAAGAGAGGAGTGTAGAGGAGAGAGAGAGATTTTGGGAGATGTTAAGCGAATGTATAGGAACTTTTGAACCAAGTGAGAGAGTAATTGTGGTAGGGACTTAAATGCTAAAGTAGGAGAAACATGTAGAGAGGGTGTGGTAGGTAAGTTTGGGGTGCCAGGTGTAAATGATAATAGGAGCCCTTTGATTGAACTTTGTATAGAAAGGGGTTTAGTTATAGGTAATACATATTTTAAGAAAAAGAGGATAAATAAGTATACAAGATATGATGTAGGGTTAAATGACAGTAGTTTGTTGGACTATGTATTGGTAGATAAAAGACTCTTGAGTCGACTTCAGGATGTACATGTTTATAGAGGGGCCACAGATATATCAGATCACTTTTTAGTTATAGCTACAGTGGGAGTAAAAGGTAGATGGGATACAAGGAAAATAGAAGCAGTAAGTAAGAGAGAGGTGAAGGTTTATACACTAAAAGAGGAGGCAGTTAGGGTAAGATATAAACAACTATTGGAGGATAGATGGGTTAGTGAGAGTGTAGGCAATGGGGTCGAAGATGTATGGGGTAGATTTAAAAATGTAATGTTAGAGTGTTCAGCAGAAGTTTGTGGTTACAGGCGAGTGGGTGCGGAGGAAGAAGAGCGATTGGTGGAATGATGATGTAAAGAGAGTAGTAAGGAGAAAAAGTTAGCATATGAGAGGTTTTTACAAAGTAGAAGTGATGCAAGGAGGGAAGAGTATATGGAGAGAAAAAGAGGTTAAGAGAATGGTGAAGCAATGTAAAAAGAGAGCAAATGAGAGAGTGGGTGAGATGTTATCAACAAATTTTGTTGAAAATAAAAAAAAGTTTTGGAGTGAGATTAATAAGTTGAAGCCTAGGAACAAATGGATTTGACAGTTAAAAATAGGAGAGGAGAGTTATTAAATGAAGAGTTTGAGGTATCAGGGAAGATGGAGGGAATATTTTGAGGAGTTGTTAAATGTTGATGAAGACAGGAAGCTGTGATTTGGTGTATAGGGCAGGAAGAATAACATCTTGTAGGAGTGTGGAAGAGCCAGTTGTGAGTGTGGGGGAAGTTCGTGAGGCAGTGGGTAGAATGAAAGGGGTAAGGCAGCTGGGATTGATGGGATAAAGATAGAAATGTTAAAAGCAGGTGGGGATATAGTTTTGGAGTGGTTGGTGCTATTATTTAATAAATGTATGGAAGAGGGTAAGGTACCTAGGGATTGGCAGAGAGCGTGTATTGTTCCTTTGTATAAAGGCAAAGGGGACAAAAGAGAGTGCAAAAATTATACGGGAATAAGTCTGTTGAGTGTACCTGGTAAAGTGTATGGTAGAGTTATTATTGAAAGAATTAAGAGTAAGACAGAAAGCAGGATAGCAGATGAACAAGGGGCTTTAGGAAAGGTAGGGGTGTGTAGACCAAGTGTTTACAGTGAAACATATAGGTGAACAGTATTTGGATAAGGGTAAAGAGGTTTTTGTGGCATTTATGGATTTGGAAAAGGCGTATGATAGGGTGGATAGGGGGCAATTAAGCAGATGTTGCAGGTGTATGGAATAGGAGGTAGGTTACTGAAAGCAGTGAAGAGTTTTTATGAGGATAGTGAGGCTCAGGTTAGAGTGTGTAGGAGGGAGGGGGACTGTTTCCCAGTAAAAGTGGGCCTTAGACAAGGATGTGTGATGTCACCGTGGTTGTTCAATATATTTATATATGGGGTTGTAAGAGAAGTGAATGCGAGGGTCTTGGCAAGAGGTGTGGGGTTAAAAGATAAAGAATCAAATACAAAGTGGGAGTTGTCACAGTTGCTTTTTGCTGATGACACTGTGCTTTTGGGAGACTCTGAAGAGAAGTTGCAGAGGTTGGTGGATGAATTTGGTAGGGTGTGTAAAAGAAGAAAATTGAAAGTGAATATAGGAAAGAGTAAGGTGATGAGGATAACAAAAAGATTAGGTGACGAAAGATTGGATATCAGATTGGAGGGAGAGAGAATGTATTCATATATTTGGGAGTGGACATGTCAGCAGATGGGTCTATGAAGGATGAGGTGAATCATAGAATTGATGTGGGGAAAAGGGTGAGTGGAGCACTTCGGAGTCTGTGGAGACAAAGAACCTTGTCCATGGAAGTAAAGAGGGGAATGTATGAGAGTATAGTTATACCAACACTCTTATATGGGTGTGAAGCATGGGTGATGAATGTTGCAATGAGGAGAAGGCTGGAGGCAGTGGAGATGTCATGTCTGAGGTCAATGTGTAATGTGAATATAATGCAGAGAATTCGGAGTTTGGAAATTAGGAGGAGGTGCGGGATTACCAAAACTATTATCCAGAGAGCTGAGGAGGGGTTGAGGTGGTTCGGACATGTAGAGAGAATGGAACGAGACAGAATGACTTCGAGAGTGTATAAATCTGTAGTGGAGGGAAGGCGGGGTAGGGGTCGGCCTAGGAAAGGTTGGAGGAAGGGGGTAAAGGAGGTTTTGTGTGCGAGGGGCTTGGACTTCGAGCAAGCATGTGTGAGCGTATTTGATAGGAGTGAATGGAGACAAATGGTTTTTAATATTTGACGTGCTGTTGGAGTGTGAGCAAAGTAACATTTATGAAGGGATTCAGGGAACGCAGGCCGGACTTGAGTCCTGGAGATGGGAAGTACAGTGCCGGCACTCTGAAGGAGGGGTGTTAATGTTTCAGTTTTATAACTGTAGTGTAAAGCACCCCTCTGGCAAGACAGTGATGGAGTGAATGATGATGAAAGTTTTTCTTTTTCGGGCGACCCTGCCTTGGTGGGAATCGGCCGATGTGTTAATAAAATAAAAAAATATTGAAATATATAATGATCCTGAATTCCCAAACATTGAGAAAGTCTGATTTTTTCTCATGGCGAATTGTGTTAAAATTCTTTATCTGTAAGTCAAATATGTCTTAGAAGACAACTACAAGGTGACCACATGTTGACAAGACAACTACAAGGTGACCACATGTTGACAAGACAACTACAAGGTGACCACATGTTGACAAGACAACTACAAGGTGACCACATGTTGACAAGACAACTACAAGGTGACCACATGTTGACAAGACAACTACAAGGTGACCACATGTTGACAAGACAACTACAAGGTACCACATGTTGACAAGACAACTACAAGGTGACCACATGTTGACAAGACAACTCAAGTGACAAGACCTCAGGTGACCACATGTTGACAAGACAACTACAAGGTGACCACATGTTGACAAGACAACTACAAGGTGACCACATGTTGACAAGACAACTACAAGGTGACCACATGTTGACAAGACAACTACAAGGTGACCACATGTTGACAAGACAACTACAAGGTGACCACATGTTGACAAGACAACTACAAGGTGACCACATGTTGACAAGACAACTACAAGGTGACCACATGTTGACAAGACAACTACAAGGTGACCACATGTTGACAAGACAACTACAAGGTGACCACAGGTTGACAAGACAACTACAAGGTGACCACATGTTGACAAGACAACTACAAGGTGACCACAGGTTGACAAGACAACTACAAGGTGACCACATGTTGACAAGACAACTACAAGGTGACCACAGGTTGACAAGACAACTACAAGGTGACCACAGTTGACAAGACAACTACAAGGTGACCACAGTTGACAAGACAACTACAAGGTGCCACAGGTTGACAAGACAACTACAAGGTGACCACAGGTTGACAAGACAACTACAAGGTGACCACAGGTTGACAAGACAAACATACGACAAGGTGACCACATGTTGACAAGACAACTACAAGGTGACCACAGGTTGACAAGACAACTACAAGGTGACAATGACAACTACAAGGTGACCCCATGTTGACACATACACTAAGGTGACCACATGTTGACAAGACAACTACAAGGTGACAAGACAACTACAAGGTGACCACATGTTGACAAGACAACTACAAGGTGACCACATGTTGACAAGACAACTACAAGGTGACAAGACAACTACAAGGTGACCACATGTTGACAAGACAACTACAAGGTGACCACATGTTGACAAGACAACTACAAGGTGACACATGTTGACAGACAACTACAAGGTGACCACATGTTGACAAGACAACTACAAGGTGACCACATGTTGACAAGACAACTACAAGGTGACCACATGTTGACAAGACAACTACAAGGTGACCACATGTGTGACAAGACAACTACAAGGTGACCACATGTTGACAAGACAACTACAAGGTGACCACATGTTGACAAGACAACTACAAGGTGACCACAGGTTGACAAGACAACTACAAGGTGACCACAGGTTGACAAGACAACTACAAAGGTGACCACATGTTGACAAGACAACTACAAGGTGACCACAGGTTGACAAGACAACTACAGGTGACCACAGTTGACAAGACAACTACAAGGTGACCACAGGTTGACAAGACAACTACAAGGTGACCACAGGTTGACAAGACAACTACAAGGTGACCACAGGTTGACAAGACAACTACAAGGTGACCACAGGTTGACAAGACAACTACAAGGTGACAGTAAAGACCACCCCGGTTGACAAGACAACTCTACACAGGTGACCACACAGGTTGACAAGACAACTACAAGGTGACCACAGTTGACAAGACAACTACAAGGTGACCACAGTTGACAAGACAACTACAAGGTGACCACAGGTTGACAAGACAACTACAAGGTGACCACAGGTTGACAAGACAACTACATAAGGTAAGACCACATACAGTTGACAAGACAACTACAAGGTGACCACAGGTTGACAAGACAAACTACCAAGAGTGTCCACAGGTTGACAAGACAACTACAGGTGACCACATGTTGACAAGACAACTACAAGGTGACCACAGGTTGACAAGACAACTACAAGGTGACCACAGGTTGACAAGACAACTACAAGGTGACTACAGGTTGACAAGACAACTACAAGGTGACCACAGGTTGACAAGACAACTGCAAGGTGACCACATGTTGACAAGACAACTACAAGGTGACCACAGGTTAACAAGACAACTACATGGTGACCACATGTTGACAAGACAACTACAAGGTGACCACAGGTTGACAAGACAACTACAAGGTGACCACATGTTGACAAGACAACTACAAGGTGACCACATGTTGACAAGACAACTACAAGGTGACCACATGTTGACAAGACAACTACAAGGTGACCACAAGTTGACAAGACAACTACAAGGTGACCACATGTTGACAAGACAACTACAAGGTGACCACATGTTGACAAGACAACTACATGGTGACCACAGGTTGACAAGACAACTACAAGGTGACCACAGGTTGACAAGACAACTGACCATGCAAAAAAGGGTTGACAAGACAACTACAAGCCCGTTGACAAAACTATAAGTTGACAAGACAACTACAAGGTGACCACAGTTGACAAGACAACTACAAGGTGACCACATGTTGACAAGACAACTACAAGGTGACCACTGAAGAAACTGTGACAAGTACAACTACAGGCAAGGTGACCACATCCGTTGACAAGACAACTACAAGGTGACCACAGGTTGACAAGACAACTACATGGTGACCACAGGTTGACAAGAGAACTACAAGGTGACCACAGGTTGACAAGACAACTACAAGGTGACCACAGGTTGACAAGACAACTACAAGGTGACCACAGGTTGACAAGACAACTACAAGGTGACCACAGGTTGACAAGACAACTACAAGGTGACCACAGGTGACAAGACAACTACAAGGTGACCACAGGTTGACAAGACAACTACAAGGTGACCACAGGTTGACAAGACAACTACAAGGTGACCACAGGTTGACAAGACAACTACAAGGTGACCACAGGTTGACAAGACAACTACAAGGTGACCACAGGTTGACAAGAGAACTACAAGGTGACCACAGGTTGACAGGACAACTACAAGGTGACCACAGGTTGACAAGACAACTACATGGTGACCACAGGGTGACAAGACAACTACAAGGTGACCACAGGTTGACAAGACAACTGCAAGGTGACCACAGGTTGACAAGACAACTCAAGGTGACCACAGGTTACAAGACAGTGCAAGGGACCACAGGTTACAAGACAACTGCAAGGTGACCACAGGTTGACAAGACAACTCAGGTGCAGGTTGACAGACAATACAAGGTGACCACAGGTGAAGGGCAGATGTGCAGTGTGGTGGCGGTGGTGGTGGTGGTGGCAGTGGTGGTGGTGGTGGTGATAGTGGGGGTGGTGGTGGTGGCAGTGGTGGTGGTGGTGGTGATAGTGGTGGGGTGGTGGTGGTGGTGGCAGTGGTGGTAGAGTTGGTGGTTGTGGTAGTTGTGGTAGTGGTAGCAGAGGTAACTCTTGGTTGCTATGTGATGGAGTAAAAATGGTCCTAGGAGAACTGGTGCTAATATTTCAGAGATGACGAAGCTGCCTTTAATCTGTCTAAAAGACGATTAAATACGAAAATGACTTGATGTGAGGACGACTTTCCCTTAAAAAAATAACTGCGCTATTACATAGTAACCACGAGTTACCCCTTCTTCTACTACTACTACCACCACCACCACTATCACCACCACCTCCACCACAACAACCACCACCACTATCACCACCACCTCCACCACAACAACTACCACCACTAACATGTGTACTTTTACTAAATCAATAAATCTATTTGAATCTTTTGCTTGTTGAGATTCACGAGGCTGAATATTTGCTCGTACATGGAAGTGGAGACAAATAAGTGTGTGTAAATAACAGCCCTTAAAAAACTCTGAGAGAAACATGTTATGAAGATCAGTTATTTGTAAAGGGACTTGCAGTTAGTTAAGTGTTCTGATTCGGAAAAGTGAATGTTGAATAATTAACTGCAACATCAGGTCTCAGTAATATTGTGTTCTCTTGTTATGAGGATGAAAAAAGGTCAATGCAGTTTACAAGAAACTTTTCAGAACAAACTTTTTATGTTAAAACTGTTCTATCAGTCAGTTTTTGCTCTCCTTGACAATGTGTGAAAATGTGTTCTACACTCACACTCATTTAGGAAAATATTATCATGAAATAAAAATAAAATATGGAATTAAACTCCAACATTTGAGGGGGACGTTGAGAGGTGTGAACCCCAAACACAGCATTTCCTCAGAGAGGAACTTAACTCTTCAAATGCAGCAACCCCATGAAGCACTGCCCATATATGATATTACAACACAAGTGTTGAAATATCAGTATATACAAGCAGATGTAATTACTAGGGAGGACACACAGAAATCTGCGCCCAGTAAACAGGCTAGAAACATAGTCCAGCCAGAAGAGAAGAACTCCTCTACCTAGACCACCATGGAGAAGCCAGTTATTGTTTATTTTATTCGTCTATTTAAATGTCATAGATTTATATGTTCTTATTTGAGTTTTTCTGTATTTTCCTTCATGTAAAAGCGTGTGTTTCTATGTGTATCTTCCCTATCTGGTGTTATTGTGTTAAACATTGTGATCTTAGCATCACTGGTGTTATTTTGTATAAGCGTAACATTTATATCTCTGATATTGTTATGCATAACAGGGTTATCGTTGTATCCTTAATATTACTATTCATGTATATAAGAGAGTGATCTTTGCTTTTCTAATTTTACTAGTTATAATACTGTGATCTTTGCAGCTCTGGTGTTACTATGTATAAGTGTAACGTTTATATCTCTGGTATTACTGCATATAACCCAGTGATCTTTGTATCTCTGATAGCACTAGCAAAGGTTTTCTGACAGTCTAGGTAAATGCATCTCTCCATCCATTTCTTTATTCAACAGTTTCTCCTATAATAACTTTACAGATTATAAATACAATATTTTGTAGTCAGAAATTCAAATTGTTTACCAGCTATTATACTGAATCCATTTTTCTCTAGCGTCTTTAAAAATGTTGATATATCACTTATCAAGGAAGCAGCCTTAGTCTATACTACCTGCATTGACATTTTTTTTTAAACTCTGGGACACTTTATACCATCTTACATTTGCCTGGACATGTACCCTCCAGTAGTGTGTGTAGTGTCTCCTTCACTTCACAAAGGCTTGCCTCGTCTCTCTCAGTATCCTCACCTCTACCTTCCTACATCAATCCCTTCCCAGGATCTTGTGTCCAGTAATTCATTTGTCTGTCTACTGGACGTCTCGCCTTCCCCACTTTCCGGAGGTCCCAGGCGATCTTCTAACTACGGTCGAGACTTTCCTGAAATTACAGGAGGAGGCACAGATCAATCTATGTCTTGAAATTACACCCTCCAAGACAGACATGAACGTACACCAAGACACCCAGATATCGTTATTCAATGGAAATTTTAGTCCTGTGACAAGCGGGGTTCCGCAGAGGTCAGTCCTAAGACCAATGCTGTTTTTGGTATATGTGAATGACATAACGGAAGGGACAGACTTAGAAGTGTCCCTGTTTGCAGATGATGTGAAGTTAATGAGGAGAACTAAATCAGACGAAGATCAGCAGGACTACAAAGGGACCTGGACAGGCTGCAGGCAACACAGTAGCAGCAGCTGTGGTGGTTGTGTTGTCAGCCTTGACGACTGTGTCGCAACACAGTAGCAGCAGCTGTGGTGGATGTGTTGTCAGCCTTGACAACTGTGGCGCAACACAGTAGCAGCAGCTGTGGTGGATGTGTTGTCAGCCTTGACAACTGTGGCGCAACACAGTAGCAGCAGCTGTGGTGGTTGTGTTGTCAGCCTTGACGACTGTGGCGCAACACAGTAGCAGCAGCTGTGGTGGATGTGTTGTCAGCCTTGACGACTGTGCGCAACACAGTAGCTGCAGCTGTGGTGGATGTGTTGTCAGCCTTGACGACTGTGGCGCAACACA
>WNWK01032704.1:0-21698 GCA_009830355.1 Cherax destructor
AAGGCGTAGAATTAGGGGGGATATGATTGAGGTGTATAAATGGAAAACAGGAATTAATAAAGGGGATGTAAATAGCGTGCTGAAAATATCCAGCCAAGACAGGACTCGCAGGAATGGTTTCAAGTTGGAAAAGTTCACATTCAGGAAGGATATAGGAAAGCACTGGTTTGGTAATGAGTTGTGGATGAGTGGAACAAACTCCCGAGTACCGTCATAGGGGCTTGGACGTTGTGTAGTTTTAAAAATAGGTTAGATAAATACATGAGTAGGTGTGGGTGGGTGGGGAGTTGGACCTGACTGGCTTGTGCTACTAGGTCAGATGCCGGATTAATTCCTTAAGTGGAAGTGACCTGACTACCTGGAGTTTACCTGGAGAGGGTTAACTCCAGGTAGTCAAATCTAACGGAAGTGATGGACCTCCCTCGCATGGGTCAGTAGGCCTGCTGCAGTGTTCTTATGTTCTTATACCCGTTGGAACTTCACCACTGTTGATGAGGATGTCTGCTAAATCAAGAATGATACTAAAAAAAAAACTGAAGCTTTTACTTGCCATGTGATGGAACACCATTGAAACCAACACAGCAGAAAAGGTGGCACTTGGTTTTTAACTTGGTTCTTTCATGGTTGAACTAGGCAGTCTTGCAGCAACCTCTGCTTCAGTAGAGAGGATCTCTCATGGTTGAACTATGCTTCAGTTGAGATGATCTTCATGGTTGAACTATGCTTCAGTAAAAAGATCTCTCATGGTTGAACTATGCTTCAGTGAGATGATCTCTCATGGTTGAACTTTTGCTTCAGTAGAGATGATCTCTCATGGTTGAACTATGCTTCCCGTGAGAGGATCTCTCATGGTTGAACTAAGTAGTCTTGCAGCAAACCTCTGCTTCAGTAGAGATAATCTCTCATGGTTGAACTATGCTTCAGTAAAAAGATCTCTCATGGTTGAACTATGCTTCAGTAGAAGGATCTCTCATGGTTGAACTATCTTCAGTAGAAGATTTTCATGGTTGAACTATGCTTCAGTAGAAAGATATCTTATGGTTGAACAATGCTTCAGTAGAGAGGATCTTATGGTTGAATATGCTTCAGTAGAGAAGATCTCTCATGGTTGAAGTATGCTTCAGTACAGAAGATCTCTTATGGTTGAACTATGCTTCAGTAAGAAGAAATCTCTCCTGGTTGAACTATGCTTCAGTAGAAGGTCTCTTATGGTTGAACTAAGCTTCAGTAGAGAGGATCTCTCATGGTTGAACTATGCTTCAGTAAGAAAGATCTCTCAGGTTGAACTATGCTTCAAGAGAAGATCTCTTATGGTTGAACTATGCTTCAGTAGAAGGGGTCTCTCATGGTTGAACTATGCTTCAGTAGAAAAGATCTCTCATGGTTGAACTATGCTTCAGTGAGAAGATCTCTCATGGTTGAACTATACTTCAGTAGAGAGGGGTCTCTCATGGTTAACTATGCTTCAGTAGGAAGATCTCTCATGGTTGAACTATACTTCAGTGAGAGGATCTCTCATGGTTGAACTATGCTTCAGTAGAGAGGATCTCTCATGGTTGAACTATGCTTCAGTAGGAAGATCTCTTATGGTCGAACTATGCTTCAGTAGAGAGGATCTCTTATGGTTGAACTATGCTTCAGTAGAGAGGATCTCTCATGGTTGAACTATGCTTCAGTAGAGAAGATCTCTTATGGTTGAACTATGCTTCAGTAGAGAGGATCTCTCATGGTTGAACTATGCTTCATGAAGATCCCCATGGTTGAACTATGCTTCAGTAGAGGATCTCTCATGGTTGAACTATGCTTCAGTAGAGAAGATCTCTCATGGTTAACTATGCTTCAGAGAAGATTTTCATAGTTGAACTATGCTTCAGTAAGAAGATCTCTCATGGTTGAACTATGCTTCAGTGAGAGGATCTCTCATGGTTGAACTATGCTTCAGTAGAGAGAATCTCTCATGGTTGAACTATGCTTCAGTAGAGAAAATCTCTTATGGTCGAACTATGCTTTGTGAGAGGATCTCTTATGGTTGAACTATGCTTCAGTAGAGGGATCTCTCATGGTTGAACTATGCTTCAGTAGAGAGGATCTCCATGGTTGAACTATGCTTCAGTAGAGAAGATCTTTATGGTTGAACTATGCTTCAGTAGAAGATCTCTCATAGTTGAACTATGCTTCAGTAGGAAAAAATTTTCATGGTTGAACTATGCTTCAGTAGGGGGATCTCTCCTCAACCTTTCTAGGACGACTTCACCCCGCCTTCCTTCCCCCACAGATTTATACGCTCTCCAAGTCATTCTACTTTGATCCATTCTCTCTAAATGACCAAACCACCTCAACAACCCCTTCAGCCCTCTGACAAATACTTTTAGTAATGCCACAAATTCTCCCAATTTCCACATTCCAATTTTCTGCATAATATTTACACCACATTGCCCTTAGACAGGACATCTCCACTGCCTCCAGCCTCCCCCTCGCTGCAGCATTTGCAACCCATGCTTCACACCATATAAGAGTGTTGGTACCACTATACTTTCGTACATTCCTTCTTTGCCTCCATGGATAACGTTTTTGTCTCCACAGATACCTCAACGCACCACTCACCTTTTTTTCCCTTTATCAATTCTAGGTTAACCTCAACCTTCATAAACCCATCCGCTGAACGTCAACTCCCAAATATCTGAAAACATTTACTTCTTCCATAATCCCTCTCTCCAATGTGATATCCAATTTTCTTTATTTAAATCGTTTGATACCCTCATCACCTTACTCTTATCTATGATCACTTTCAACTTTCTACCTTTACACACCCTCCCAAACTCGTCCACTAACCTTTGTAACTTTTCTTTAGAATCTCCCATAAGCACAGTATCATCAGCAAAAAGTAACTGTGTCAACTAACTTTTTGCATTTAATTCCCATAATTTAATCCCACCCCTCTCCCCAACACCCTAGCATTTACTTTTTTTACAACCCCATCTATAAATATAATAAACAACCATGGTGACATTACACATCCCTGTCTAAGACCTACTTTTACTGGGAAGTAATCTCTCTCTCTCTCCTACACACCCTAACCTGAGCCTCACTATCCTCATAAAAACTCTTTACAGCCTTCAGTAACTTACTACCTATTCCATACACTTGCAACATTTGCCACATTGCTCCCCTATCCACTCTATCATATGCCTTTTCTAAATCCATAAATGTAATGAAAACTTCTCTACCTTTATCTAAATACTGTTCACATATATGCTTCACTGAAAACACTTGATCTACACATCCCTACCCACTCTAAAGCCTCCTTTCTCATCTGCAATCCTACTCTCTGTCTTAACTCTAATTCTTTCAATAATATCCCTGCCATACACTTTACCTGGTATACTCAGTAAACTTATTCCCTATAATTCTTACAATCTCTTTTATCCCCCTTCCCTTTATATAAAGGAACTATACATGCTCTCTGCCAATCCCTAGGTACCTTCCTCGCTTTCATACATTTATTAAACAAAAATACCAACCACTCCAACACTATATCTTCCCCTGCTTTTAACATTTCTGTCATGATCCCGTCAGTTCCAGCTGCTTTACCCCCTTTCATTCTACGTAATGCTTCACGCACCTCCCCACACTCACATCCTGCTCTTCTTCACTCCTAAACGATGTTGTACCTCCCTGGCCAGTACATGAAATTACCGCCTCCCTTTTTTCATCGACATTTAAAAGTTCCTCAAAATATTCCTGCCATCTACCCAATACCTCCAGGTCCCCATCTACTAACTCCCCTACTCTGTTTTTAACTGACAAATCCATTCGTTCCCAAGGCTTTCTTACCTTGTTTATCTCACTCCAAAACTTTTTCTTGTTTTCAGCAAAATTTCTTGACAGAGCATCTCCCATTCTTTCGTCTGCTCTTCTTTTGCACTCTCTCACCACTCTCTTCACCTTTCTTTTACTCTCCATATACTCTGCTCTTCTATTACACTTCTGCTTTGTAAAAACCTCCTATAAGCTACCTTTTTCTCTTTTATCACACCCTTTACTTCTTCTTTCCACCACTCACTTCTCTTTCCTCCTGCACCCACCCTCCTATAGCCACAAACTTCTGCCTCACATTCTAATACTGCATTTTTAAAACTATCCCAACTCTCTTCAACCCTTCCCCCCCACTACTCATACTTGCACTAGCCCACCTTTCTGCCAATAGTTGCTTATATCTCACCCTAACTTCCTCCTCCCTTAGTTTATACACTTTTACCTCTCTCTTACTTGCTGTTGCCATTTTCTTTTTGTCCCGTTGCCCCTCTATAAACATGTACATCCTGAAACCTACCCATCAACCTTTTATCCATCAATACATAATCTAACAAACTACTTTCCTTACGTGCTATATCATACCTTGTATATTTATTTATCCTCTTTTTCATAAAATATGTATTACTTATTACCAAACCTCTTTCTACACATAGCTCAATTAATGGTTCCCCATTTACATTTACCCCTGGCACCCCAAATTTACCTTATAATGTAGTTAGTGTGCTTGTGAGGTCCAGCTAATTACCCACACCTTACCTTGGCAAATAGCTGTCAGCCACGCCTCCATGCTTAAGCCTCAGGTCTTTTGTTCTTGCCTGGCGTCAGGTCGTAACACGTGGTCTACACCTTATGGGAAAGGGGAATGCTTTGATCACCATATAAGGTCATGAAAACGACTAGAGGAGACAGAGAGGTGGGTGACAGGTCCGATGAGCGGAGCTCTGGACAGCGTGTGTACAGTGGGCCACGCATTGCGAATCTCGGGTCAGCTGGTTGGTGAATTAAGAGTGAGTATAAGTTCTTGTTACTGATAACATCTACCCTTCCCCCTGGTAATAAGTCTCATAGGTCAATGGTTATTGTATGTAATTCTCCGTCGGGATATAATGTATTCTCACTCTTTATGTTATTAAGTAAACGATAGCCATAGTTCCCATTTTTATTTGTACCTTCTTATGCTATTCCCTATTTTGTTAAGCACTGGGATAATACAGGAGACGGGCTCACTTGCTGGGATACCCCAGGCAGAGTGGGTACAGGTCTCACAACCTACTACTCCCTCCACAACATTTTTACCCACTTTAGCATTAAGATCCCCAACCACAATTACTCTCTCACTTGGTTCAAAACTCCCCACACACTCATTCAACATTTCCCAAAATCTCTCTCTCTCTCTTCTACACTTCTCTCTTCCCCAAGTGCATAAACACTTACTATAACCCACTTTTCACATCCAACCTTTATTTTACTCCACATAATCCTTGAATTTATACATTTATATTCCCTCTTTACCTGCCATAACTGATTATTCAACATTATTGCCACTCCTTCTTTAGCTCTAACTTTATTTGAAACCCCTGACCTAATCCCATTTATTTCTCCCCACTGAAACTCTCCTACCCTCTTCAGCTTTGTCTCACTTAAAGCCAGGACATCCAGCTTCTTTTCATTCATAACATCTACAATCATCTTTCTTATCATTCGCACAACATCCACGCACATTCAAACATCCCACTTTGACGGTTTTCTTCTTTCTTTTTAGTAAGCTATACAGGAAAAGGGGTTACTAGCCCATTGTTCCCGGCATTTTAGTTGACTTTTACAACACGCATGGCTTACGGAGGAAAGATTCTTATTCCACTTCCCCGTGGATATGAAAGGAAAAGCAATAAGAACAAGAACTATTAAGATAAAATCTAAGAAAACTCAGATGAGTGTGTATACATAAATGTGTACATGTTTGTATAGCGTGACCTAAGTGTAAGTAGACGTAGACAGAAAAAGACACCAGCAATCCTACCATCATGTAAAACAAATACAGGCTTTCGTTTTACACTCACTTGGCAGGACGGTAGTACCTCCCTGGGTGGTTGCTGTCTACCAACCCACTACCAACATATGATATAATAATAATCAAAATAATAATATAATATGAAATAATAATAATACTAATGAGGAAAAGTTTGAGTCTGAGTTATTCGGTTCATTTTGTGTCGAGTTATTTTATTATAGACGTCACCTGACTTGACTTTTTAACCCTCTTTTTTTTTTGTAATGTATATAAATATTTTTATAAGACACATATTTCTTTAAAAGGCATTGGCCCTATTTTGTGAGATTTTACTTTGAGTTCAGGGTAACTGCTCTTTGTTCTCCCATTCAACCTAGAAAGTGCACATCGGGTGACCTGGCCACAAGAGTGGTAGGAAATATTTTTGTCTGTGTCTCACTTTCACCTGTCTCAGTGTGTGTGTGTGCCAGCCTCTTACTAACCCTTGCGAGTTACCTCATTGCTTTCTGGGAGTGCCAAGTGTGGAGTGCCAAGTGTGTCTGCACGTCTTGTCTACCAGACATGTATACTCTGTCTCACAAGCGGCCATCCAAAGGATTGTCCAGAACTCAGAGTGTCTGCCATCCTTACTGTCACCTAGAGTGTCTTGCTCTCTCTCCCAGCTCGTGTATATGTCTAACAGATACGGCGTGTGAACCCACCTAACACTTGGGTTAATGATGCTAACGCACCTCTGTCTCCACTGCTTCCGTCCACTACACTACTTCACCTTCAGTTCCACTTCAGTCACTCGCCTTGAGGGCCGAGACTGATCGAGAGTATTATCAAACAAAATTTCTATTGGACTTCTGTCACAAGGCTACCAGCTGATCAACACCAGCATGACTTACAGAGGAAAGATTCTTATTCCACTTCCCCATGGATATGAAAGGAAAAGCAATAAGAACAAGAACTATTAAGATAAAAATCAAAGAAAACTCAGATGAGTGTTTATACATAAACGTGTACATGTTTGTGTAGCGTGACCTAAGTGTAAGTAGAAGTAGACAGAAAAAAGACACCAGCAATCCTACCATCATGTAAAGCAAATACAGGCTTTCGTTTTACTACGATTAATCAACACCTATGGTTGGTCAACACCTGCTGCTGACCCATATCTCGCTTCACTGCTCTGATAGATAACACTGCTCTGATAGATGACACTGCTCTGATAGATGACACTGCTCTGATAGATGACACTGCTCTGAAAGATATCGTCCCACTGTGATAAAACCTCATTGTGGGTGATAAGCCCAATTGTAGGTGATAAAGCCTCAGTGTGGGTTATAAAACCCCATTGTGGGTTATACAGCCCAATTGTATTTTAAAAGCCCATTGTGGGTTATAAAGCCCCGTTGTTGGTGATAAAGCTCACTTTCTCAACATGAATACGTTTAACCGCTGGTTGCACCAGCAGGGACGGTGGAACTGCTGGTTGCATCAGCAGGGACAGGGGGGACTGCTGGTTGCATCAGCAGGGACGATGGAACTGCTGGTTGCACCAGCAGGGACGGTGGAACTGCTGGTTGCATCAGCAGGGACGGTGGAACTGCTGGTTGCATCAGCAGGGACGGTGGAACTGCTGGTTGCATCAGCAGAAAGGTGAAGCTGCTGGCTGCATCAGCAGGAAGGTGGAAGTGCTGGCTGCAACATCAGGGATACGTAGAACTGCTGGCTGCATCATCAGGGACTCGTGGAACTGCTGGTTACATCAGCAGGGATACGTAGAACTGCTGGCAGCATCATCAGGGACTCGTGGAACTGCTGGTTACATCAGCAGGGATACGTAGAACTGCTGGCTGCATCATCAGGGAATCGTGGAACTGCTGGCTGCATCATCAGGGACTCGTGGAACTGCTGGCTGCATCATCAGGGACTCGTGGAACTGCTGGCTGCATCATCAGGGACTCGTGGAACTGCTGGCTGCATCATCAGGGACTCATGGAATTCTCTCAGTAAATCGACTGAAGTATGAGTACATGTATTTGCTTAGGCTTTGATCAAACGCTTGCACTCACTCGGGGACATACATAACCAAGAGATAAGACTGAGGATACACATACTGTGATATCAACCAGAGCCTCATTAACACTGAATGGCTGTGTTAACCATTTAATTGTCAGGAAATGGCAGGACTCGACCTCGGGAAAGGTAGTCTTAAAATTACCAGGCCTTCACTCTTACCAATATACCTTGTACTAAAACAAAATAATCCAACAATGAATATTTCCATTCACTATGGAGGTTAGCATGGGCATCATTGTGACCGTTCAAAGCAGGAACGGTGGTGGTAGTATTTACTTCTTCAGGAAAATTGGCAGAGTCTCCTCACCCGGGTCTTCATCTGGTGAAGACCCGGATACATCGAGGTTTAACACCCCTGTTTAAAAATATAGAGAATTTCTACCCAATCACCTCTGTATTTATGTAGGCAGATCTTATACCCAAAATAACTTGAAGCATTCTTTGGATGTTAGAATATATCTTAGGTAGGAGATTCGTAGACAGCAACCACCCAGGAGGTACTACCGTCCTGCAAGTGAGTGTAAAACGGAAGCCTGTAATTGTTTTACATGATGGTAGGATTGTTATTGTAATTTTTCTGCCTCATAAACACGTGGGATAACAGGTATATATCTTGCTACTTCTACTTACACTTAGGTCACACTACACATGTATGTACACATATATATTTACATACTTATCTGGGTTTTCTTTTATTTTCTTAATAGTTCTTGTTCTTCTTTATTTCCTCCGTACGTCATGCGTGTTGTAAGAGCGACCAAAATGCCGGGAGCAAGGTGCTATTATAAATTGCTAAATTTAAAAAAGAGATCAGTGTTTGTGAATATTTCGCCTGCTCTTGCGAATTCCTAGCATTATATATATATATATATATATATATATATATATATATATATATATATATATATATATATATATATATATATATATATATATATATATATATATATATATATATATATATATATATATATATATATATACGTAGTATTAGCAGCTGTACAAGAACATTTCCCAGGTCTCTTCCCTTTTGTTTCAGCTGGATATAGCAAGGAATCAATGCTCCTGTTTGGAGAGCATGAAATCACATCATCAGAGGGTGTCCAGCAAGGGGACCCTCTCGCACCATTCTCTTCTGTATAGCAGTTAGGAAATCACAGTCAGACTGACCAGTGAACTAAACATCTGGTTCCTGGATGATGGCACACTAGCAGGTACAAAGGAGTCCCTCCTAGATGATATTACACAGGTGATGACACGGGGACAGGAAATGGGTCTCATCCTGAATCCATCCAAATGTGAAATCATCTCAGTCAATCAACAAGTGATAGATGCAGTGATATCAAAACTACCAGGAGCAACAGTCATTGCACCTACAAATAGTGTCTTGCTTGGAGCACCTATGGGAAGCAATGCCATTGACACAATTCTCAGGAAGAAACTGGAAGAATTGAGGAGAATGGAACAACGAATAGGCAATCTTGACACCCATGATGCCTTGTACCTTCTCACAAAATGCTTGAGTCTGCCCAGGTTGACATATTTCCTAAGATGTGCTCCTTCAGATGATAACCTTATACTGCACGAATATGACAGTATCTTGAGGCAGATCTTTACTAAAGTACTTAACCTTACTCTAGAAGATGGGCAGTGGGACCAAGCTACACTCCCAGTCAGACTAGGAGGCATTGGTGTCCGCAAGTCATCTCAGATTGCTCTACCTGCTTTCCTGTCTTCATGCATTGCATCCAGAGGGCTTGTAGCAGCATTTCTCCCTGAACATCTTAGGGACACGATTGGAATCCATGACCAAAAGTTCGTTGATGGAGCCAGGATCTGGGATAATCTAACAGGCTCTGAAACCAGGCCTGCTCCCCAACAACTACAAACAGTCGCACTGGGATGGCCCAATAGTAGAGAATATAGCCTCAGCAATGCTTCAGAGTGTGTCAGGGAAGGATAGAGCCCGCCTTCTTGCAGTGAGAGCTCCTCATGCAGGGGACTTTCTTTTGGCTGTTCCCAACTCCAGCCTTGGCACACGCCTCGACCCACAGACCATCCGCATTGGTGTTGCCCTTCGACTTGCCGCCCCTATTCTCGCCGAACACAGGTGTATTTGTGGCAGTGAAGCAGCAGACCGATTCGGGTACCATGGTCTTGTTTGTCGTAAATCCGAGGAAAGATTGCAAGACATGAAGAGGTTAATAACATTATCAAGAGGAGCCTCACAACAGCCGGATGCCCAGCAGTAAGGGATCCACCCCAACTATGCAGATCTGATGGCAGCCAAAAGCGTCCAGATGGTATCACCCTTCAAGCCTGGACAGACGGCAAGCAGGTGGTGTGGGACTACACATGTGCATCTACCTTGGCTAATACCTATCTCTAATACACCAGGGAGGAAGGAGGGCAGCTGCCACCATTCAGGGAGTCCCAAAAGTCGATAAAATATGGAGAACTTGCCCATCATTATATGTTTGTTCCCATATCCTCAGAGACCCTTGGCTCATGGGGAAAGAGTGCATCTAAGTTCCTCAAGGAGCTGGGCAAAAGACTCAACAGGGTAACTAGGGATCCCAGGGCAGCTAATTTTCTGTTCCAGCGACTCAGCGCTGCTGTTCAGAGGGGTAATGCATGCTGTATTCTGGGCACGCGCCCCAGCTCTGAGGAGCTGGATGAGATTTTCGCATTATAATCAGTGACAAACATGTAACAATATGTACTAGACATGTATCTCTCACACCTCGTGTACTGTATGTGCCATTTTTATATCAACAATGTGTCTCTTAAATCTTTTGTACCATATTATGTAATATAATATACCTATTGTTAAAAAAAAAAAAAAAAAAAGATGGGGTGGTAGGGGAAGTGGAATATTCAAATGGCTTCAGGAAATATTCTTCCTTGAAGCCTTTTTATCCACTTCTCCGAGGCTATGGGTCCCACAATTTGCACCAGAGGTGGACCCTATCATATATATATATATATATATATATATATATATATATATATATATATATATATATATATATATATATATATATATATATATATATATATATATATATATATATATATATAATTTATATTTTAACAATTAAAATTTTCTATCGTTGAGGGATAAATAACATTCGCTGGTGAAGAAATTTAATATACACGAATTTTTACAGTATATTTTGCGTAATGATTACTAATACATTTTTTTATAACTATAGATGTCTAGTCAATAAATGAATTTTCTAAATAATTTTTGTATTATTTTAATAAGTTTAGCCTGGAAATGAACTAAATATGGCTAATAGGAAAGAGTTTATATCTGTCATGAAACATAATACAGCTGTCATGTGAAGTACTTTGAGACTAAATCTGATATTTTTGATGCCAGAAAGACCGAGGTAATAAACAGCCTCAAGTTAGTCTTAATATAGTACATATGTATGACGATTTAGATATTTTTTTTTTTAAATATTACAATTTTCGCTGTTGGAGCGTCAAATGAGGACCCCAAGAAAAGTATTCTTGCAGAAGAGGAAGAAAGCCTGAGGTGGATCCCGACACTAATACCAAGTCTGAATCAGGGGTTGACTAGTGGCTACTTCCCATAAGCTGGCTTATCCCCTAAGAGGATTGTGTGATTTAACGTCAGCAATAAATGGGATTGCACCAAAAATTCCGAGAATGTCCTGAAAGTATGGCCAGAAGATTTTCTTTAGTTTTACTTGAAGGTATCTGTCTAATGATACCATTATTATGAATGAGACACAATAAGGTGAATTGGGATTATTAAGATGAGAATTAAAGGCAGAGTGTAGCAGGCCTACCGACTTTGCGTTTACACTCAATTATTTTCAATATATATATATGTCTAATTTATTTTAAAAGCTCGCCAAAATTGTTGTTTACATGGCGGTACATGACAGCTTGTTCTACTCATCTTAATATTTCTGTTTGTATTCATCTAAATATTTCTATTTCTAATTATAAATATTTCTATTATAATTAAAAAGATCCTACGTGAATCAATTCTAATAAGTTCTACCTTGAGCTAATATTTGGCACTATTCTCTTTTCCGAAGCTAACTGAGTTATCTTCATTTATCACGTCTGAGTTACCTTCATTTATCACGTCTGAGTTACCTTCATTTATCACGTCTGAGTTACCTTCATTTATCACGTCTGAGTTACCTTCATTTATCACGTCTGAGTTACCTTCATTTATCACGTCTGAGTTAACTTCATTTATCACGTCTGAGTTACCTTCATTTATCACGTCCTTCAAGGAAACGATGTGTCCCTTGCTGCCAGACATACTGTATATTGTCCGTTATATTTGTTTATGTTCCAGGTGGTTAATGACTCGTAAATGTAGATTAATTTAAATTAGGCTAACCTAATCTAACTGTCGTGTGCTCTTCTCAAGAAAGGCTAAAGCTCACAATGACATGTATGAGAAGCTTATCTTCTACGGGACACGCGCTGTTTACTTAGAGCTCCTTCTAAGCTCAGCCATGTCTATTTGTCGCTTCAGTTGCTTTTTGGAATCTACTTTCTAGTGTTCCTATTGCTTCTACTGAGTCGATTTACTGTTTTACTGTTACTCCTAAATATTGCTCAGTTTTTAGTTGTTCGTAGAAATTGTTTTAGTTCCTCAGCTATTTTCAGTTTCATGTATAGTGGGAAGATCACATCTCCCGAAATGTTTTCAATGAAGGGGATTTTCATGGTGTCAAGTTCGTGTTTGAAGAGGGTTCTTGCACGGTGATTTTTAAAACAGTGGAAGAGAAAATGCTGCAACGTTTCTGTAACATTGCAATGACTACAATTATTATTTATATTAGTCCTGTACCTGTAGCTGTGGGCTGCTAGCTTAGTGTGTCCCAACCTTAGTCTGGCCACTACTGTGTCTATTTTACGACTTGTATGTTCCCACACTTCCCAACTCTTTTCTAATAGTTACATAGTGTGTTGATGAGAATGACAATTTCCATTTTCAATGAAATTGTGGAAAATTTTGAATTTTCCTTATTTCAGCATGCGTAAATTTGAATAATATAATAATTGTGTATTAAGTTGTGATGCTGGTTTGATCCTTCGAAAAATTTCTAGTGATGGTGGGATGTGGAACAGCCGCAGAGTGACGCGGACAGGGGGACGCCATAGTGAAAATACATGTGAACACTGGTCTGTTAAGGGTGCAGTGTAATCAGGCATCATCGAAGTTCAATTGGTGTATATCGGCCTCAATCCCTAATTTAAAAATTGCTGACACGTTCCCGCTGAAGAATTGGGATATATAGTGTGGAAAACCCTTACGATTCGGCTACAATTACGGAAGAATAGGGGACTCCGATCCTCCCCAGCAGCACACCTTAGCTAAGTGATGCTTACCCATAATGTATAGTAGTTTTGCGTTGGTCATCGTAAACTCTAGCTATTGAGGTAGCGTTAGGGTGTGTTACTAATAAAAATTGTGATCCAGTAATTAAATGGTAAGTGGTAATAGGAATTTGTTTTCTAATAACACCATTATAATTTATGTACAATAATTATATTCTGTGTACCCAGCAAGCCAAATCATATACAGTCCACATTATTTTATAATTTACCATTATTGGTATTAATGTTTAATATTGTAATTATTAATTTAATGTCAGGTCTAGCTTTTGTGAGAGTGGTAATGGAGTGGGCATCGAGGGAGTGACAGTTCTGGGACTACTGTGACTAAGTCCCACTTACCTCGCCCAAATTCCTTGCACGTAAGAATTCAGGTAATACCCTGTAAACCTCATGCAGGTAATTTCTCACAATAATAATTCATAGAAATTACTTGGAATGAAAGATTTTGGAGGTCCTTTGCGTTCTATATGAGGAGTTGGCAGTGTTGTATTGGATAGCTCATCAACTATTTCATTGAGTATGACTCCGCAGTGTTCGGGTACCCACTGAAGTGTCATCCCAGGTGGTCGTGTGGGAGGGTGAGGCAGAGATACGCCAGTTCCATGCACATGTTGGAGTGATATGTAAGCACTTGAATAACGCTTTCGGAGTCGCTACAAGTTGTTTAATTGCCAACTGGCAGTGTGTTAATTAATGTATGATAAAGTTCAAACTTAAGTGTATGGTGTGATCATTTGCAGCTCTTGATAAAGTTCACTTGAGTGTAAATATTATAGCACTTGATGAAGTTCAAATTTACCTGGGTATACCTGGCGCCAAGCTTGGTTCAGTATCAGCTCGGCTTTCAAAAGTCTTTATTTTGCAACATTTATCGTAAACTTGAGTGTTGTGGCAGTAACAATTTGTAACATAGCTGGCTAGTAAGTCAGCAGCAGGATCTTCGGCTCACAAGGAAAAGGCCAGAGTTCAATATCAGGAATTCGAGACTAAGGCAACTTTCATTATACCTGTGGTAAAAGTGTGTTAGCCAACTGTAGTGGATCGCATCCAGTCAGGTGATAGTATACCTTAGATTCAGCTGTATAAAGTGAATATGAAAATAGTATACAATAACAAGTTAATAAGTAAAACACATATGCAAGAGTCAGGTAATTTTAATCCGAAACGTTTCGCCTACACATTGTTCCAGACTATGGAGCAATACTCTTCTCCAGGCTGAGGGACTGACCACCTCAATACTACGTTTTCAAGGATGATGGACTGATTACATTGTATTTACATCTCTACTGCTTCTGCTGCCACCTCTGTACTGGGAAGCAATACCTTTCTTTATTAAGCAATTCGACTTTTATATTTAAAATAAGAGGGAAGGGAGCTACAAAAACAATTAGTGACTTTGCTATTTACTAATGAAACGGTTTTTAATATATTTTAGCAATTTTCTTTCGACCGAAGTTAATAATAAAACTTTCACCGGTTGTAATTTGCAATGCTAATTGTTCTTAAAGAGGTGAGGCTAGGTGGAAAAGCAAAGGAGACGACCTTTGGAGACTTACAGGCTCAGTAAGAGAGAATTCCCGAAGCCTTGTTGGCCACTAAATAGACGTGGAACCTTTTAGGCTTCTCAAGAGACGACCTCTGGAGATTTATAGTTTTTTGAGGACGAATTTTGGAGTTTTATAGCTTCTTGAGGACGACCTCTTGAGTTTTATAGCTTCTTGAGAACGACCTCTGGAGTTTTATAGCTTCTAGAGGACGACCTCTGGAGTTTTATAGCTTCTTGAGGACGACCTCCGGAATTTAATAGCTTCTTGAGGACGACCTCTGAGTCTCATAGAATCCTCATAAGACGACCTCTGATGACCTACAATATTAATACTTTCCTAACTTTGTTATTTTTGACTACGAAGAATTTTATATTACAAATGTAAACAATAAATCAAGATTTATCTATTGAGATAACATCGGTATATATTTTATTCGTTTTGCTTTAGTAATTGACTGTTGCATCAAGTGTGAGTTGTTTGTATTCTAATGTGTGTACAGAGGCTAACTGATGTGTGTGTGTGGCTGCATTGTGGCTGCATTGCCTCGTCAGCTTTGCCGAATACGAGTATACCCTTGATTGCTTGAATGTGATGTGGTAATTTAAGCCTGGCTGGTGTACTGTCATGCGCGCGACCTTACACGAACCACAGCTCTGGTGTTACACTAGTATATAGATTCTCACGACCTACACTTCTTGTGTAACACAGATATACAGACACATACGACGTACACTTCTTATGCTGAACAAATATATATATATATATATATATATATATATATATATATATATATATATATATATATATATATATATATATATATATATATTTTATATATATATATATATATATACACTCACCTGATCTACACTCCATGTGTTAAACAAATATACAGACACACACCAACACTTCTTGTGTTACACAAATATATAGACCTCACAACTTGCAACTCTAGTGGGAGACTGGTTTAACCCTTCAAGGGTAAGTGCCTTAAGTATGCTGGTAAAGGATAATGATTCAACAAACTGAAGTTACCTTCCCCTTCATAAGATCAAATCCGATTACTTTATATTATCCACGTAATGCATGGCGCCCGTGGATTTAGCGCTTCCCCAAGTACAGAGGATGACGGCAATAATACATTAATTTAATGGGTAACAAACCCAAAACCTCTGGTGTTACAAATACACCTCTGGTTACTATAAATTACACTGATCACACTTTACAAATAATTATGGATAATTATAGTAATATATGGCGTAATTATATAATGTACATCAGCTTGAAACATTCACTTCTCGAAAAGAATAGATGTAATAGGTGTAGCCATTAGCTGCAATTATCAAACATGATGGCTGTGCTATTTCTAGCTCTTGCTCGCACCTGTGTTCAGTGGATAACAGTATAATTACCCTCTAGAGCGACCAATATCAGATATTTGCCAAATAAAAAAAAGTAGTTACCCCAAAATGGATTAAGACATCTATATATATGTATTTTTTAACAGTGGTTGGTCGTTCTTTATATATATATATTTTTTTTTTTTTTTTTTTTTTTAAACATCGGCCGATTCCCACCAAGGCAGGGTGGCCCGAAAAGAAAACTTTCATCATCATTCACTCCATCACTGTCTTACAGAAGGGTGCTTTACACTACAGTTATAAAACTGCAACATTAACACCCTCCTTCAGAGTGCCGGCACTGTACTTCCCATCTCCAGAACTCAAGTCCGGCCTGCCGGTTTCCTGAATCCTTCATAAATGTTACTTTGCTCACACTCCAACAGCACGTCAAGTATTAAAAACCATATGCCTCCATTCACTCCTATCAAATACGCTCACACATGCTTGCTGGAAGTCCAAGCCCCTCGCACACAAAACTTCCTTTACCCCTCCCTCCAACCTTTCCTAGGCCGACCCCTACCCCGCCTTCCCTCCACTACAGATTTATACACTCTCGAAGTCACTCTGTCTCGTTCCATTCTCTCTACATGTCCAAACCACCTCAACAACCCTCCTCAGCTCTCTGGACAATCGTTTTGGTGATCCCGCACCTCCTCCTAATTTCCAAACTCCGAATTCTCTGCATTATATTCACACCACACATTGACCTCAGACATGACATCTCCACTGCCTCCAGCCTTCTCCTCGTTGCAACATTCATCACCCATGCTTCACACCCATATAAGAGCGTTGGTATAACTATCTCTCATACATTCCCTCTTTACTTCCATGGACAAGGTTCTTTGTCTCCACAGACTCGAAGTGCTCCACTCACCCTTTTCCCCTCATCAATTCTATGATTCACCTCATCCTTCATAGACCCATCCGCCGACATGTCCACTCCCAAATATCTGAATACATTCACTCCTCCATACTCTCTCCCTCCAATCTGATATCCAATCTTTCGTCACCTATTCTTTTTGTTATCCTCATCACCTTACTCTTTCCTATATTCACTTTCAATTTTCTTCTTTTACACACCTACCAAATTCATCCACCAACCTCTGCAGCTTCTCTTCAGAATCTCCCAAAAGCACAGTGTCATCAGCAAAAAGCAACTGTGACAACTCCCACTTTGTTTTGCTTTTTATCTTTTAGCCCAACACCTCTTGCCAAGACCCTCGCATTCACTTCTCTTACAACCCCATCTATAAATATATTGAACAACCACGGTGACATCACACATCCTTGTCTAAGGCCCACTTTTACTGGGAAATAGTCCCCTTCCCTCCTACACACTCTAACCTGGCCTCACTATCCTCATAAAAACTCTTCACTGCTTTCAGTAACCTTCCTCCTATTCCATATACCTGCAACATCTGCCACATTGCCCCTATCTACCCTATCATACGCCTTTTCCAAATCCATAAATGCCACAAAAACATCTTTACCCTTATCCAAATACTGTTCACCTATATGTTTCACTGTAAACACTTGGTCTACCACCCCTACCTTTCCTAAAGCCCCTTGTTCATCTGCTATCCTGCTTTCTGTTTTACTCTTAATTCTTTCAATAATAACTCTACCATACACTTTACCAGGTACACTCAACAGACTTATTCCCCTATAATTTTTGCACTCTCTTTGTCCCCTTTGCCTTTATACAAAAGGAACAATACACGCTCTCTGCCAATCCTAGGTACCTTACCCTCTTCCATACATTTATTAAATAATAGCACCAACCACTCCAAAATTATATCCCCACCTGCTTTTAACATTTCTATCTTTATCCCATCAATCCCAGCTGCCTTACCCCCTTTCATTCTACCCACTGCCTCACGAACTTCCCCTACACCCACAACTGGCTCTTCCACACTCCTACAAGATGTTATTCCTCCTTGCCCTAAAAAATCACAGCTTCCCTGTCTTCATCAACATTTAACAAATCCTCAAAAAATATATATATATATATATATATATATATATATATATATATATATATATATCTAGGAATTCGCAAGAGCAGGCGAAATATTCACAAACACTGATCTCTGGCCGACGGAGACTCGAACCACGAACCTGTGACAAGGTGCGAGTGCTTTACCGACGGTACCACACTCGACGCCACACCGGACGCCTAACTGTAGCTAACTATAGCTGCTTATTAACTTGTTCTAGCACTCACTGGGGAGGGGAGGCGGTTGAGAGTGAAATAGGTTAATAGGAGAGAAGTGTCAGTTGTGAACTGTATCATGGCAGTTAACAACTGATCCCCACAGTTTGGAGAAGAAACTTTGACGTTTCGACCTGCCATTGACTTTTATCAAATTTCTAATGCGAGAAATAAAAGGAGAAAACCGAAAGACACGTTAGGCGAAGAGATGAGGAGAAATAGAAGACCAGGTCAAGGCATGGAACAAATCAAGGACAATACCTGGAGTTTACCTGGAGGGTTTCGGGGTTCAACGCCCCTGGGCCTCGGTCTGAGGCCAGGCCTCATGGTGGATCAGGGTCTGATCAACCAGGCTGTTACTGCTAGCCACACGATAACTGACGTACGAACCACAGCCCGGTTGATCAGGTACTGACTTTAGGTGCCTGTTCAGTGTCTTCTTGAAGACAGCCAGGGATCTATCGGTAATCCCCTTATGTATGATGGGACGCAGTTGAACGTCTTTGGCCCCCGGGCACTTATTGTGTTGTCTCTCAGTGTACTCGTGGCGCCCCTGCCCTTTTCACTGGGAAAATGTTGCATCCCTGCCGAATCTTTTGCTTTCCTAGGGAGTAATTTTCGTGTGCAGGTTTGGTACCAATCCCTTGAGGACCTTCCAAGTGTATATTATCATGTATCTCTCTCGCCTGCGTTCCAGGAATACAGATCAAGGACCATCAACCGTTCCCAGTAATTTGGGGGCCTTATCGTACTTATGTGCCGTAAAGTTCTTTGTACAATCTCCAGGTCAGCAATGTCGCCAGCCTTGAAGGGGGCCGTTAGTGTACAGCAGTATTCCAGCCTAGAGAGACCAAGCAATTTGAAGGAATCATCAGGGGCTCTGCATCCCCTAGTTTTGAAGGTTCTCATTATCCATCCTATCATTTTCCCTAGCAGATGAGTTAGATACATTGTTGTGGTCTTTAAAGGCGAGATCCCTGTCATTATCCTCCCAGGTCCTTCACATTACTTTTTCTATTTATTGTATGGTTAAATTTGTCAATCCCGATACATTTAAATTTCCTCAAGTTTTCTATATCTATATCTCGTTGAACTTCATATTGTTTTGAGTAGCCCATTTCGATGTGGTTGATGTCCGCCGAGTCTTGCGGTGTCTTCGATGGCGGTCACTGTCATGGCAATCCGGGTGTCATGGCAAAGGAAGACACGGAGCTTGGCTTACATCTCAGTCTGTGTCAGGAAATGAGGATGAGGAATAGAATGGGAACAGTCTGTGCCTTGTGGTACAGAGCTTTTCCCATAGCTGTCTGGGACTTTACTCTGTTTACTATTCTCTTTGTGTTCTATTCGTCAGGAAGTTATAGATCCATCTACTAATTTTTCCCTTTTATTCCTTTATCACGCATTTTGTCGCTTTTCATCATGGTCAATTGTCGAAAGCTTTTACAAAGTCTGTGTATACTATATCTGTATTTTGTTTATCCTCTTACATCCAGGACCTTGTCATGTGGTCTAGTAGCTGGGACAAGCAGGGCGACCTGCTTTAAACCCGTGTTGCCCTGGGTTGTGTAATTGGGTATCTAGTTGGTTGGTATCTTGCTTCTTGGGAACCCTCTCAAAGATTTTTTGATATATGTGTTGTGCTATGGTCTGTGTTCTTTGCAATTGCCAAAAAGGTGTCAGTGGTGTGTGTGGGATGACCCTGTGTCCATGCTTCCTCTCCATAGAAATGCTGAAGGCACGGACAGGGCATCTTGCAATTCTTGATGAACACGGGTTCCATGAGTCTGGGCATGGGGCAGAGTGCATGGGCATGTTATTTATTCCTTTTTAAAAAATTTGGAGGGAAAAAATATTTTTTCCCCCCCTCCTTTTTTTTTAAAAAGAGAGAAAAAAAAAAAGGGGGGGGGGGGGAAAAGAGAGAAAAGAGAGAGAGAGAGAGAGAAGAGAAGAGAGAGAGAGAGACAGAAGAGAGAGAAGAGAGAGAGAGGAGAGAGAGAGAGAGAAGAAGAGAGAGAGAGAGAGAGAGAGAGAGAGAGAGAGAGAGAGAAGAAGAGAGTTTGGGTATAGTCACTGGGGGCCCCAATAAACAGAGGCACAATCATCCAGTGAGGAGGGCAGGTCTGGGCTAGACACTTTGCCAATAAGCTTCATCAAACAGCAAATATTGGGTCACGTCTCTCGTCACCTCTCACCACCTGACCTCTCACGCCTCGTGTTGGTTCTTCATGTTGGTTCTCCGTGTTTTTCTCCGTGCTGTTACTCCGGGTTGTTCTCCGTGTTGTTTCTTCGTGTTGGTCTCCGTGTTGGTTCTCCGTGTTGGTTCTCCGTGTTGGTTCTCCGTGTTGGTTCTCCGTATTGGTTCTCGGTTTGTTCTCCGCGCTGGTCCCCCTGTACTCTATACAATCTCAAGCTGACACTTCTCATACTGAACTTGGCCTCTCCTCCTGATCTTGGCCTCTCCCCGCTGAACTATGGCCTCTCCTGCTGATCTATCCCTCCTGCAGAACTATGGCCTCTCCCCGCTGATGTATGGCCTCTCCTGTGAACATGGCCTCTCCTCTGAACTATGGCCCTCCTGGTGATCCCAGGCCTCTCCTGCTGAACTATGCCTCTCCTGCTGATCTATGGCCTCTCCTGTGAACTATGGCCTCTCCTGCTGATCTATGGCCCTCCCGCTGTTTTTGGGGCCCCTCCTGCTGAACTATGGCCTCCTGCTGAACTATGACCTCTCCCCTGAACTATGGCCTCTACTGGTGAACCCCTGACCTCTTAAACTGAACTTTAACCATCAACAATAAACTTTGACTTTTCCCCTCTCTGATCTTTACTAAAATGGACCCTCAGGTTAAGTCTGTTCCCTCACGCTAAACTCGCCTCTTATTCTAAACTCTACCTCTTATTCTAAACTCAGCTCCTCCTATGACACTGACCTCTCACACTCTGACCTTTCTAACCCGCTATCTATGACACGTCTCTATCCTTCCACGTCTATCGTCATGTTATGCTGTCGCATTATCAGTATTGGACAGATTGGCCATTGGTTGGGAAACGTCTGTTCAGTCAAGATTCCCAAGTGGTACCATATGTCTTATCCATCCACTTGTCGGGTTTTTGTAACCATGAATATATAATCTTGTCTGGCCCATATTTGGGCTCTTGGTACAGAGAATCCTTCTACAACTTTAATTCTTGCCTAACCTACTGCATGACAGTCTGCTCCGCCCACCTGTGCTCCACCTCCAAAC
>WNWK01032705.1:0-21697 GCA_009830355.1 Cherax destructor
GGTCGAGATACACCCTCCGGTACTCTGACATATCTCTTAGTCTTGCTTTCTCATGCAGGATCCTGTTTCCAGCTAATTCTGCCTTGAAAAACACTTCAACTGGCAGGATTCTTCCTCTTGCCAGCTGGGTCATGTCATCTCCTATTGCTTTCATGATGTTTTCAATCGCTTTTTTCTCCTCTTGTTTTCTTGCTTCGTAAGTTACCCCTTCAGCTTCCTGGAGCCCATAAACAAAGACTGATCTCTCTCTTTCATTCTCCCACTGCCTATCCCTATGTAACCTTTGATTCGATTTAGTTGCCTCCATTGCAGCTTTCCTTTCTTGAATCTCTTCACTGTCTGTTATCCCTTGGCCCAGTGGCCTATCGCTTTCCCTTCTTACTTTCCCTGTGCACTGCTGTGGTCTGTTAGGGCTTTTACATATAGTTTACCTCTCCCTTTTTCTACACTCCCCTCGATTGTTCCTGATGTGATCCTCTCTTTTTCTCGTGCTCCAAGGTGGTCTGATAGGGCCTCTGCATATATTTTCACTCCGTTCTCTACAGTCCCCTTATTTGTGACTGAGGTAGCTGTTTCTGATACCATGTCCACATTGCTTTTTAGTTGTTTAGGCTGTTTCAATTTTTTCAGTTCCTCTTCTAATCTCTGTATCTTAGCCTCTGCTGTTGTGAATTGCTTCTCCCACATCCTGCTTTCTGCAGCTATCCTCTCCTCCATTTTCTTGCTTTCTCCAGCTATCCTCTCCTCCATTTTCATGCTAAGCTCCTCTAGCTTCCTTCCCCACTCATGTTCCTTTTCATGAGCTCTGCTGCCCAATCTTTCTTCGCAGACTCATCCTCCAGTCCCCTAGTTTTCCGTCCTGCTCTCTGGGACCCCATTTTTTATTTTTTATTTTTAAGATGCCACAGAGTGAAAAACTATGTATTTCTGTGTGTGGTTGTTTTGTGGTGTGATTGCCTGAGTGTTTGTGTGGGGGTGGAGAGAGGGAGAGGAGAAACTGGAGACAGTGGGGAAATGGAAGAGAGGTGGGGAGAGGGAAAGAGGGGGAAATATGAGGAGAGAGTGGAGGATGGGGAAGCAGAGGTGGAGAGAGAATGGGAGAGGGAGAGGGGGAGAAGGAGGGGGAGAGAGAGGGGGATCAGGGAAGGGAGTGGGGTAGAGGTGGGGGAGGGAGCAGAGGGAAAGAGTGTGTGTGGGCCTGTATGTGTACTCACCTATTTGTACTCACCTATTTGTGGTTGCAGGGGTCGATTCATAGCTAATGGCCCCGCCTCTTCACTGATTGCTACTAGGTCCTCTCTCTCCCTGCTCCATCAGCTTTATCAAACCTCGTCTTAAAACTATGTATGGTTCCTGCCTCCACTACATCGCTTTCTAGGCTATTCCACTTCCTGACAACTCTATGACTGAAGAAATACTTCCTAACATCCCTTTGACTCATAGGAGTCTTCAACTTCGAATTGTGACCCCTTGTTTCTGTGTCCCCTCTCTGGAACATCTTGTCTCTGTCCACCTTATCTATTCCTCGCAGTATTTTATATGTCGTTATCATGTCTCCCCTAACCCTCCTGTCCTCTAGTGTCGTCAGGCCGATTTCCCTTAACCTTTCTTCGTAGGACAATCCCTTTAGCTCTGATGCAAACCTTTGCACTTTCTCTAATTTCTTGACGTGCTTGACCAGGTGTGGGTTCCAAACTGGTGCTGCATACTCCAGTATGGGCCTGACGTATATGGTGTACAGAGTCTTGAATGATTCCTAAGTGAGGTATTGGAACGCTATTCTTAGGTTTGCCAGCCGCCCGTATGCTGCAGCAGTTATCTGATTGATGTGTGCCTCAGGAGATGTGCTCGGTATTATACTCACCCCAAGATCTTTTTCCTTGAGTGAGGTTTGCAGTCTTTGGTTACCTAGACTATACTCTGTCTGCGGTCTTCTTTGCCCTTCCCCGATCTTCATGACTTTATATTTGGCAGGGTTAAATTCAAGGAGCCAGTTACTGGACCAGGCTTGTAGCCTGTCCAGGTCTCTTTGTAATCCTGCCTGATCCTCGACTGATTTAATTCTTCTCATTAACATCACATCATCTGCAAACAGGGACACTTCTGAGGCTATCCCTTCCGTTATGTCATTCACATATACCAAAAACAGTACAGGTCCTAGGACTGACCCTTGTGGAACCCCACTCGTCACAGGTGCCCACTCTGACACCTCGTCACGTACCATGACTCGTTATTGCCTCTCTGTCAAATATTCTCTGATCCATTGCAGTGCCTTTCCTGTTACGTGTGCCTGATCCTCTAGGTTTTGCATTAACCTCTTGTGAGGAACTGTGTCGAACGCCTTCTTGCAGTCCAAGAAAATGCAGTCTATCAACCCCTCTCTCTCGTGTCTTACTTCTGTTACCTTGTCATAAAACTCCAATAGGTTTGTGACACAGGATTTTCCTTCCCTGAAACCGTGCTGGTTGTCGTTTATAAGCTTGTGTCTTTCTAGGTGCTCCACCACTCTCCTCCTGATGATCTTCTCCATGACTTTGCATACTATACATGTCAGTGACACAGGTCTGTAGTTTAATGCCTCGTGTCTGTCTCCTTTCTTAAAAATTGGGACTACATTTGCCATCTTCTACGCCTCAGGTAGTTGCCCAGTTTCAATGGATGTGTTGAAGATTTGTGTTAGTGGCACACACAACATCTCTGCTTGCTCTCTAAGGACCCACGGAGAAATGTTGTCCGGTCCCACCGCTTTTGAGGTATCGAGTTCACATAGCAGCTTCTTCACCTCCTCCTCGGTTGTGTGTATTTCATCCAGCACTTGTTGGTATACCTCCCTATTCTGAATTCCTGGAGTCCTTCCTGTCTCCTATGTAAATACTTCTTTAAATCTCATGTTGAGCTCCTCACATACCTCTTGGTCGTTTCTTGTGAACTCCCCACCTCCTGTGTGTGTGTGTGTGGAACTATATGTGTGTGGATTTATTGTGTGACAAATAATGGTGAAATTGTGTGTTATGGTGTATGAGTGTGTATGTGGGGTCTTCGAGTAACACGTCATCTACAGTGCTCCAATACCTGGCCTGACCTGACTAACACCTGATCTACCAGTTAATATAGTCTATACTTCACCTGTCTGCTCGCCCTTTTCTACTAGAAATTACCAATTGCTATTTGTTACCGAGTACTTGATATCCTATTCCTTATCTTACTATGAGAGTTGACCGTTCACAAACAGCTTAGCAGTTAGGTAATTGGAACTCACACCCGACACCCCGAAAACCACGCATAGGTGAGATACTTGCGATGCAGCCTGTACAGCCTGTAGTATCCTGTAGATTGTCCAACTCGATGTGATGTCCTGGCGTATATCCACTTTCGTTTCTTGTCGATATATAATATAACCTATTCACTGTATTACTTTCACTTGTCACATATTTATTTCACTTTATTATCTAGGGTGACACACGTGGCAACGTCGCCTGGAGCACACTAGGCCCACTGACCCCGTCACCAAATATTTATTTCTAGTTCACTTATAAAATTGTGGCTCTCTTCACACTTATGTGGCTCAGGGCAACTCGTAAATCGCTTCAAGGGTTGTTCACTATCCTGACACACTTGATAACCCCTGCAGTACCCTTGGGTAACCCACAATAACACTTATATTCACGGAGCACTAAAGTTGTGACTCGCCCACTCGGTGTCCCTACTGTACTCACCCAATTGTGGTGTGTGAGTGTGTATGTACGTGTGCGTGCGTGTGTGTGTGTGTGCGTGCGTGTGTGTATGTGTGTGTGTGTATGTACTCACCTAATTGCACTCCTGCAATAACATAAGATACTGAGAGGAATTGACAGGGTGGATAGGGAGAGAATGTTTCAGAGATTTGACTTACAAGGGGTCACAACTGGAAGGTGAAAACTCAGATGAGTCACAGAGATGTTAGGAAGTATTTCTTCAGCCATAGAGTTGTCAGGAAGCGGAACAATCTGGAGAGTGATGTAGTGGAGGTAGGATCCATATACGGCTTTAAGAAGAGGTATGATAGAGCTCATGGAGTAGGAAGAGAGTGGACCTAGTAGCGACCAGTGAAAAGACTGGGCAACGAGCTATGAATCAACCCAAGCAATCCTGCTTGTTTGAGCTAGTTAGTAATTGTAGTAAGGTCCCCTTTTCACTTTCTATTAGACCTTTTCTCTCCCAGTTAATTTTAGCAAGAACTTTTATTCACTAGCTGGTACTAGCAAATCATGTGTATAATAGTTCTAGCAAGATCATGCGGGTACTAGGTTTTACTAACAAGATCTTCTGAGTACTAGTTAGTTTTAGCAAGATCTTGCGTGTACTAGCTAGTAAAAGGAAGTTCTTGTGATGGACATTCATTTCAAGGAATGACTTGAGTAGAACAGCTAGCTAGTATTTGCAGTAATGAATAGAATATGCAAGCTTAACTTTGGCAACGTCTAGGGAATTTTAGCTAGTAGTTCTAGTAATGTCTTGTGTGTCCCATTTAGTATTTCTAGCACCGTCTGGTTTGTACCATTTAGTAATTGAAGTAAAATTTAGTACTATCTACTAGTTCTAGTTAGGTCTAGTGTTCTCAGTTAATACTTTTTGTAACTAGTAATTTGTACTAGTTAGTAGTTCTAGTAACGCATAACGTATACCTGCTGGTAGTTCTAGTAACATCGATTGTGTTCCATTTAATAGTTCTAGTAACGTTGACTGTGTATCATTTAATAGTTCTAGTAACGTCTATCGAGAAAGTTAGTAGTTCCAATAATATCTATATTAGTGAGTGCTAGCTAATATTTAGGTAAAGTCTGCTGAACTAGATAGCAGTTTTAGTAACGTCTTCTGTGTAACAGTTACTAGTTCTGGCAATGACTAGCTAGCAGGCCAAGTTAGGTTTAGTGTGAACAAGCTAGTAGTTCACGTAAGGTCTGTTGAAGAAATTTGTTTTGACGCAGAAGGAATATTTAGCATATAATTCATGAAGTGCTGCTTGAGCCTCCGACTTGAATGGATAAATTTAATAACCACTGAGGCGAACATAGCCAGGAAGCTGCTGTCTGAGGTACGGAGATGAGCAAGGAGGGATGAGCGGGGAGGCAGGAGCAGGAAGCAGGAAAAGCAGGACGGAGAGAGGAACAAGCACAAAGAGCAGGAGGGAAAGAGGGAGAAGTAGGATGAGCTGGAGGAAGAGGTGGAGGGTAAAGTATACGTATGAGACGTGAATAAGGGGACAGAAAGAAGAAGGGAGAATTGTTTAAAGGAAGGATTGAGAGAGCAGTGAAAAGAAGAGTGAGGGAAAATATAGTATTGGTAATAAGAATAAGAAAGAAGAAAAGAGAGAAGGAAAATAGAAGAGTGGGGAGCGTGAAGGGGGTTGACAGAGAAAATATTATTATTAATTATTATTATTATTATTATTATTATTATTATTATTATTATTATTATTATTATTATTATTATTATTATTATTATTATTATTATTATTATTATTATTACTATTACTACTACTACTACTACTACTACTACTACTACTATACTACTACTACTACTACTATTAAAGTGGTAGTAGTAGCAGTAGTAGTAGGAATAGTAGCAGAAGTATCAGTAGTAGTAGTGTAGCAGTAAAAGTAGTAATGCTACTTCGTGCACATGTGTGCTTAAAAACCTACTGGGTCTGTACACTTCCTGAGGAGTAGGAGGTAATGAGGTTTGATCCGAATAGATGGTTAGCCTCAATTCCCTGGATCAATATCTCCTCCCCACCACGAAGGAGTGGGGGTGAAAACGAGGTGGGTTCTAGGGGAACATAATTTTCCAGATTGTGTCAGTATTTTAATGAGGGAAGTCCACTGTTGCGAGAATCAGGTTAGCGATGCAGAAGCTTTGCTAGTGTAGACCTTTTAACATAAAAGATTATTTGTAGGGAAAGATCCTGTGAGAGTGCAGAGAGTTCTGCTAACAACCGAGAGGTCTTGGGTTTGATCACACGTGAGGCGAAACATACCTGCTGCCCTTCTTCGCTTAGCAATAAATTGATACCAGGGTGTTGTAGCTAGGTAGAATACCTTGCACAAAAAATAGGTACGTAGGTATTTCGAATTTTTGAGTAGCATCTTGCTCAGGATGAGACGTATAAGCATGTATTATTTTACCTGATGCCCTTTTTTCACGTAGCAGTGAACAGGTACCAGCTGTTAGCTGGCTGTTGTTGGTGGTAACATGAACAGGGTAAACCGTATATACAAGGCTCCTTACCATGCTATAACTATTCACCTCTAATTAAATAGGACATTATAAATTTGTTAACTATTACGAGTCATAGCCTACTCTGGTTGAGACGTGAAGCCTACTACTATATCTTCACCTCCTGCCACTTGTCATCCAGACAATAACGCTAAATCAAAGGTGTACGATACCGACATGTTTATGAAAAAGGTAAATATGCAGTACCTGAGCATCGTTAATGAAAGATGTTTCGCCCACCAAAGGCTTTAGCAACGTAATACAAAAATATGAGAATGGAGCCTTTTATAATGGAACAAGTAGCAGTACTGAGGCAATGCAACAATAGTAGACTTGATTACATATGGGCTGAGTCTACTAGTGGAAGTAAGTCAGAAACATAAAGTGGTCCACAGATTTATGAATCGAGTTGTAGAAAATATTCTTTGATCAAAATCTCCATAGTGTTCTTGTATCAGACATGTACTATTAGATGTGTGGAATATAATACTCAAAAGTTGATGAATAAGACACGAGAGAAAGAGGGAGAGAGAGAGAGAGAGAGAGAGAGAGAGAGAGAGAGAGAGAGAGAGAGAGAGAGAGAGAGAGGAGTGTGTGTGTACTTACCTATTTGTACCTACCTATTTGTGGTTGCAGGGGTCGATTCACATCTCCTGGCCCCACATATTAGCTGGTCGCCATCAGGTCCACTCTCCCCCTGCTCCATGACCTTCTTTAAGCTGTGTATGGATCCCGCCTCCACTATCTCACTTTCCAGATTATTCCACATCCTGATAACTGTATGGCTGAAGAAAAACTTCCTAATATCCCTGTGACTCACCAGATTCTTCAACTTCCAGGTGTGACCCCTTATGACTGTGTCCCATCTCTGTACTATTCTGTCCCTATCTACCTTTTCAACTCCTCTCAGTATTTTGTATGTCGTTATCATGTCCCCACTATCTATCATGTTCTCCAGTGTAGCTCCAGGGCTACTCTTGTTGCAAGCCTTTCCACTTTCTCTAATTTCTTGACGTGCTTGACCTGGTGTGGGTTCCATACTGGTGCTGCATACTCCATTATCGAGTCATAGCTCCTGGCCCCGCCTCTTCAGTGCTCGTCACTAGGTCCTTTCTCTCCCTGCTCCATAAGCTTTATCATACCTTTTCTAAAAACTATGTAAGGTACCTGCCTCCACTACCTCACTTTCCAGACTATTTCACTTGCTGACAACTCTATGGCTCACGAAATACTTCGTAGCATCCTTATGATTCATCTGAGTCTTCAACTTCCAATTGTGATCCCTTGTTCCCATGTCCTATCACTGGAACATCCTGTCTCTGTCCACCTTGTCGATTCCTCTAAGTATTTTATATATCGTTATCATATTGTCCCTGTCCTTCATGTCCTCCAGAGACGTCAGGTCCAGTTCTCTTAATCACTCCTCGTAGGACATGCCTCTTAGCTCCGGGACTAGACTCATTGTGAACCTTTCCACTTTCTCTAGTTTCTTAACGTTCTTGGCCAGGTGAGGGTTCCAAACTGGACCTCCATACTCCAATATGGGCCCGATGTACCCGGTGTACATGGTCCGGAACAACTCCTTACTAAGATGTCGGATGCTATTCATATGTTCGCTAGTCGCCTATATGCTGCAGCAGTTATTTAGCTGATGTGCGCCTCAGGAGATGTACTCGGTATTTTACTCTCTCCAAGATCCTTTTCTTTGATGGAGTGTTGTAGTCTTTAGCCTGCAGCCTGTCCAGATCCCTCTGTAGTCCTGCCTTATTCTTCTCCAACTGAATTATCTTCATTAACTTCACGCTGTCTGCAAACAGGGTCACTTCTCAGTCAATTTCTTATGTCATGCAAATGAATGGTTCAGAGAACCGACAAGTTGATAAATTAGACATATATGCAACACTTGGGTATCTTTATTGAGGAAACGTTTCGCCACACAGTGGCTTCATGAGTCCATACAAAGGAGAATCGTGAAGAACAGGAGGAGTTTGAGGTGGTCAGTCCCTCAACCTTGAGTCGATGTTGTCAGTCCATCAATCTTGATGGACTGACAACATCGACTCAAGGTTGAGGACTGACCACCTCAAACTCCTCCTGTTCTTCACGATTCTCCTTTGTATAGACTGATGAAGCTACTGTGTGGCGAAACATTTCCTCAATAATCAACCAAATAACTGCTGCAGCATACGGCCGCCTAGCAATCCTAAGAACAGCATTTCGACATCTTAATAAGGAATCGTTCAGAACCCTGTACACACACACACACACACGCACACACACACACACACACACACACACACACACACACACTTGACTGCAAGAAGGCCTTCGACACAGTTCCTCACATGAGATTAGTAAAGAAGTTGGAAGAACAAGCACGTATAACAGGAAGGGCATTGGAATGGATCAGGGAATACCTCACAGGGAGGCAACAACGGGTCATGGTGCGTGATGAGGTATCACAGTGGGCACCTGTGACGAGCGGCGTACCGCAGGGGTCAGTCCTAGGACCAGTGTTATTCTTGGTATATGTAAATGACATGACGGATGGGATAGACTCAGAAGTGTCTCTGTTTGCAGATGATGTGAAATTAATGAGGAGAATCACATCGGAAGAGGACCAAGCAGGACTTCAAACAGACCTGGACAAGCTTGACATCTGGTCTAGCAAATGGCTTCTCGAGTTCAATCCCACCAAATGCAAAGTCATGAAGATCGGAGAAGGGCAAAGAAGACCGCTGACAGAGTACAGGCTAGGCGGACAAAGGCTACAAACCTCGGAAAAGGAGAAAGACCTTGGGGTGAGTATAACGCCAAGCACGTCTCCGGAGGCACACATCAACCAGATAACTGCGGCAGCATATGGGCGACTGGCAAACCTAAGATTAGCGTTCCGTTACCTTAACAAGGACTCGTTTAAGACACTGTACACCGTGTACGTCAGGCCCATACTAGAATATGCAGCACCAGTCTGGAACCCACACCTGGTCAAGCACATAAAGAAACTAGAGAAAGTGCAAAGGTTTGCGACAAGGTTAGTTCCACAACTCAGGAGTCTGTCCTATGAAGAAAGGCTGAGGGAAATAGGACTAACAACACTGGAGGAAAGAAGGGTCAGAGGAGACATGATAACGACATACAAAATACTGCGGGGAATCGACAAGGTAGACAGTGACAGAATGTTCCAGAGAGGGAACACAGAAACAAGGGGACACAACTGGAAGCTGAAAACTCAGATGAGTCAAGGGGATGTTAGGAAGCATTTCTTCAGCCACAGAGTAGTCAGGAAGTGGGATAGTCTAGAGAAAGATATAGTAGAGGCAGGAACCATACATAGTTTTAAGACAAGGTATGATAAAGCTCATGGAGCAGGGAGAGCAGAGACCCAGTAGCGGACAGTGAAGAGGCGGGGCCAGGAGCTGAGTCTCGACCCCTGCAACCACAATTAGGTGAGTACAATTAGGTGAGTACAATTAGGTGAGTACAATTAGGTGAGTACACACACACACACACACACACACACACACACATCACCCAATTTTCTCGTTTTCGGGAAACAGAACAAAAAAGTTCCACTCTTCCGATAATAACAAATTTATTACAATTTTCCTCTCTTTCCTTCATTCCCATCTTCCTTCACACACACCCCAATCTCACCCTCACTCTATCCACAACACATACAATTTTTCCCGTTTTTACTAATTCATCAGAAAGTCTCCCACAATTTTCACTTGTCTCATCCATCCACTTACATTTGTTTTCCAACCATATCCCTCATCAACACCAACTAACACCCATTTTTATACACATTCCCTCAAAACACTTTAACCAACTTTATAAGATGACAAACCATTATCTAAGAACACTAATCTCAATCCACTAAGATCACTCATCTCAAAACCACTAAGATCACCAGAAACTTAGATAATCAATTAACACCCATTTTATACACATTCCCTCAAAACACTTTAACAAAGATTACCAAAACTAAGATCACTCATCTTAAAACCACTATGATCATCAAAAAACTAAGATCATCAACACCAACTAACACCCATTTTATACACTTTTACCAAGACCACCAAAACTAAGATCACCCATCTCGAAACCCCTAAGATCACCAAAAACTAAGTTCATCAATACCATTTATCACCTATTTTTTTATACACATTCCCTCAAAACCCTTTAACTAATATCACCAAAACTAAGATCACTCATCTAAAAACCACTAAGATCAGCAAAACTAAGATCATTGAACACCCCCCCAAAAAAAAAAAATAATCTCATACATCATTGAATACTACCTAAACACCATTGAATACTCCCAAAACACCATTCAATACTCCCAATTAACATTCATCATTTCTAACTCAACCCCAAATTACATTCTCAATCACACACATTTCATTAACTGAAATTACATCTCATCCACCAAACTACACACACTCTTAATAAAAGTACCCAACTTGATTAATGTGCGTGAAGTTTCTAATCCGAGTGAGAATTACAGTGGTGCTGCTCTACCTACAGTCATGGCAGGGATTGTGAACGGGAACAGGTCAGAAACAACCAGATTATTCTTTGACTCAGGAACAGAAATGTCCATGATAACAGAGAAGTTGGTGGCTAAATTAAAGCTGAAGGTCACCAGCAGAGTTAGTACGACATTGGGAGAAGCTATAAGTCAGGTCCTGCCCAAATCTTATGATGTTGTGGATGTCACTGTTTGGGTGGATATTGCAGGTAGTAAAGACGCTACCCACGGCAATCACGGCCAGAGGTCATGCTGCAGCAGCCAAGCGGTTGAAAGACCTTGGCGTGAAGCTGGCAGACCAGGGAATTACCACTGACACAGTCAGGAATGTAGGTACGTATTCTGGTGGGAGCTGGCCAGATGGATGATTTACTGTCCACACGATGGACTATTAAGGAAAAAATCGGTTTATATAGATCCCCAGTAGGATATATCATCAGAGGCAAGGTTCCACCTTGCCTCTGAGCTGGGGGATTAGTGATAATGAGTATATCAGTATTCACGATGAACCGCCAGGTAAGCCGAACCAGGTAGGGAGTCATGAGCACTCAGCCCACCTTGGTGAAACGCTTTAATGGGGAACCATGTATCAGTGGGAAGAAAGGCTACCAGGGCACATGGGCAGGTGGGATGGAAAGTACGGAGCTACTTAGACAAGGCTAGACATACGAAAGACGTTAAAGTTAAGACCACTTGAACCGACAAATTTGCACCCCGACAGGTCCATGCAGTGGATACTGGATTGTTGAAGTTATAACAGAGTCTGCTCGATGAGAGTGGTCGGACGGCACTTGTGTCAAAGGCCTGCTATGGGAGCTTCCTGAAGGTGAACTCGATGTAGACTTAGCATATACCTTTGCCGGCGGGACGATGTGGAAATTTATTTCGTCTACCAAAATTCGACAGAGTAAACAGTAAATAAGCAGTATGAGCCCTTAACATCCAACCAAACACAAACACAGTAGTTAGTAAAGGCAGTGAGTGTACATTTTGATTGATATATTTACCCTAAAAGGAAGGTTTAGGTAGGTATACGAAGTCAGTAAACTAATATTAGATATCAATATTGTAGCCTTAGAATCTTAACATAAGTAGGCTTAGGCCTTTAATATAGACAAATATTAGGTTATATTAGCTAAGGAGAACTGGCATCCCCATGCTTGAACGAAAGCAGGAGTGGGTCTGAGAGATGCTAGGTCTTTCTTCTTGGACTGGACACTGTGGTGACAACATTGTACCAGTAGCAACAGCTCGCTGCCCCACATGTCTTCAAAATACTTGGCCTGTGGAACAAAGAATCATAGAGGCTTCCCAATGTACTGGACATTCATCTTTATCCAGGCACCCCACAGTAATAAAATACCTTTCATTTCTCTTAGTATAGTTGGCCAGCAATATTCTGAGGAAAGTGGGTTATTTGAGCTGTGGGTTATGAGCGGGCAGACTCCCACTATATGGTAATATTTGCGGGCATCTCCTCCTTAAGTATTAGTCTAAAAGCTAGTGTCACTTTCTGCAAAAATATTGCTTACGGAATAACCATTAAATTCAGGGAGCTCTGAGGTGCAGGCAGTGATACTAATACCATCTGAATACTTGCAAAAATTAAGTCCTTCACTGCATGTAGTGCCCTGAAGACAGGGAACAGAGGAGTCTGGTTGCTGAGGTGGAGTCGCAGGAGCTCTGGGGGTATGTTCTCTACCACCAAGTAAGTTAGTTCTTTATTAGTGCATGTATTCAGGAATTTCTTGCAAGATCAGTTGCATATGGAAATGCGTCCTAAAAGCCACTTGTGGGACTGAGAGGACTATTCTCAGGGTGTCTGTGTCAGCAGTACTTGTCAGGATGAGCAGCTCACTCCAGACAAATTTACACACACACACATACACACACACACACACACACATACACACACACACACACACACACACACACACACACACACACACATATATATATATATATATATATATATATATATATATATGTATATATATATATATATATATATATATATATATATATATATATATATATATATATATATATATATATATATATATATATATATATATAGTGTGTGTAAAGCACCTCTCTGGCAAGACAGCGATGGAGTGAATGATGACGAAAGTTTTTCTTTTTCGGGCCACCCTGCCTTGGTGGGAATCGGCCGATGTGTTAATATATATCTATATATATATATATATATATATATATATATATATATATATATATATATATATATATATATATATATATATATATATATATATATATATATATATATATATATATATATATATATATATATATATATATATATATATCAATAACTACACTGCACTAGCCAGGGGTCGAACCCATGATGTTTTATCCCGCCTCATGGTGAGCGAAAACATATGACGCTTTAGTCCACTGAACCACACAATCCTTAAAAGTAGCGCATCCTGTACAACTGAATGTTGTACTCGCTACCCAAGGACATACGGTGGTGTGGACGCCTCTAAGCTAATTTCATTCTACTCACTGTTTGGTGTACTAGCTCAACAAGCAGTATATTATATTATTGTAACCACGAACGAGTTCAGCTAGTACACCAAACAGGGTGTTCAGTGGACTAGAGAGTCATGTGTTTTCGCTCACCATGAGGTGGGCTAAAGCATCATGGGTTCGACCCCTGGTTAGTGCAGTGCAGTTATTGATCAATACTACTCGTTCGTGGTTACAATAATATTTAGATATATATGCAAACAATCGCAGACGGGCGATCTTAACTATGCAAGACAAGCCACGGATGTGTCACCGTCCACGGGTAACCGTTGCCGGTGACACATCCGTGCTACGCTGCTCTGAGAACTCTCTCCCTGCTTCAGTTGCTCTCTTGCAACGTAGCAAAGCTCCCGATGACGCACTGAGAAGTGTAAAATTACTTGAACTAAAGATTTCCACCCCCCCCCCCGTTGCTTGCCTTGCACACACACACACACACACACACAACCTGGACAATCCCAATGCAACCAAACAATCTAACCCAAAACACACATGCCATATCCAATGATTCCACCCACCTCATTACAAACTCCACCTTCACACCAACTACCCATAGTTCCCCATCAGGTCTCCCACTTTTCCAAACCCAACGTACCCCCCAGACTACGGTTTTAGAAAAGAAGTTGAAGGTTTGGTATACAAATGCAGATTGTATAACAAATAAATGTGAGGAGTGGCATGAAAGAATAAAGGAGACATCCCCAGACCTAATAGCACTCAGAGAAACGAAACTCACCAGGATGATAACAGCTGCAATCTTTCCACCCGAATATCAAATTCTCAGGAAAGATAGAGGGAGCAGAGGGGGAGGAGGAGTTGCACTGCTCATTAAGAACAGGTGGGAATTTGAGGGAGTGGAAGGAATGGATGGAATGGGTGAAAGGGACTACATAGTAGGAACAATTCAGTCTGAGGGCCATAAGGTGGTAATTGCTGTAATGTACAACCCGCCACAGAACTGCAGGAGGCCAAGAGAAGAATACGACGAGGGCAACAGAGCAATGGTAGACACACTAGCCGAGGTAGCCAGAAGAGCCCACATGGGGAGAGCAAAGTTACTAGTTATGGGTGATTTCAATCACAAAGAGATTGATTGGGAAAACCTGTAGCCCCATGGGGATCCTGAATCATGGAGAGCCAAGATGATGGATGTGGTACTGGAAAACCTCATGCATCAACATGTTAGAGACACTACCAGAGAGAGAGGTGGGGATGATCCAGCAAGACTGGACCTAGTATTCACCTTGAGTAGTTCGGACATCGAGGATATCACGTATGAAAGGCCCCTTGGAGCTAGTGATCATTTGGTTCTGTGTTTTGATTATATAGTTGAGCTACAAGTGGAGAGGGGAGCAGGAATAGGAAGGGAGAAACGCAACTACAAAAGGAGGGACTACACAGGCATGAGGAACTTCCTACAAGACGTTCAGTGGGAGAGAGAATTGGCAGGAAAACCAGTAAAAGAAATGATGGAATATGTGACAACCAAATGCAAAGAGGCAGAGGAGAGGTTTGTCCCCAAGGGAAACAGAAGTAATGGGAAGACCAGAACGAGTCCTTGGTTCACCCAGAGGTGTAGGAAGGCAAAAACTAAGTGTAATAGAGAATGGAAAAAGTACAGAAGACAAAGGACCCAGTAAAATAAAGAGATTAGCCGAAGAGCCAGAAACGAATATGCACAGGTAAGAAGGGATGCTCAGCGACAATATGAAAATGATATAGCATCAAAAGTCAAGTCTGACCCGAAGCTGTTGTATAGTTACATCAGGAGGAAAACAACAGTCAAGGACCAGGTAATCAGGCTGAGAAAGGAAGGTGGGGAGTTCACAAGAAACGACCAAGAGGTATGTGAGGAGCTCAACATGAGATTCAAAGAAGTATTTACACAGGAGACAGGAAGGACTCCAGAAATTCAGAATAGGGAGGTATACCAACAAGTGCTGGATGAAATACACACAACCGAGGAGGAGGTGAAGAAGCTGCTATGTGAACTCGATACCTCAAAAGCGGTGGGACCGGACAACATTTCTACGTGGGTCCTTAGAGAGGGAGCAGAGATGTTGTATGTGCCACTAACACAAATCTTCAACACATTAATTGAAACTGGGCAACTACCTGAGGCGTGGAAGATGGCAAATGTAGTCCCAATTTTTAAGAAAGGAGACAGACACGAGGCATTAAACTACAGACCTGTGTCACTGACGTGTATAGTATGCAAAGTCATGGAGAAGATCATCAGGAGGAGAGTGGTGGAGCACCTAGAAAGACACAAGCTTATAAACGACAACCAGCACGGTTTCAGGGAAGGAAAATCCTGTGTCACAAACCTACTGGAGTTTTATGACAAGGTAACATAAGTAAGACACGAGAGAGAGGGGTGGATAGACTGCATTTTTTTGGACTGCAAGAAGGCGTTCGACACAGTTCCTCACAAGAGGTTAATGCAAAAGCTAGATGATCAGGCACATGTAACAGGAAAAGCACTGCAATGGATCAGAGAATATCTGACAGGGAGGCAACAACGAGTCATGGTACGTGACGAGATGTCAGAGTGGGCACCTGTGACGAGTGGAGTTCCACAAGGGTCAGTCCTAGGACCTGTACTGTTTTTGGTATATGTGAATGACATAACGGAAGGGATAGACTCAGAAGTGTCCCTGTTTGCAGATGATGTGAAGTTAATGAGAAGAATCAAATCAGTCGAGAATCAGGCAGGATTACAAAGAGACCTGGACAGGCTACAAGCCTGGTCCAGTAACTGGCTCCTTGAATTTAACCCTGCCAAATGTAAAGTCATGAATATCTGGGAAGGGCAAAGAAGACCGCAGACAGAGTATAGTCTAGGTGGCCAAAGACTGCAAACCTCACTCAAAGAAAAGATCTTGGGGTGAGTATAATACCGAACACATCTCCTGAGGCACACACCGATCAGATAACTGCTGCCGCATACGGGCGGCGGGCAAACCTAAGAATAGCGTTCCAATACCTCACTAAGGAATCATTCAAGACTCTGTACACCATATACGTCAGGCCCATACTGGAGTATGCAGCACCAGTCTGGAAGCCACACCTGGTCAAGCACGTCAAGAAATTACAGAAAGTGCAAAGGTTTGCAACAAGACTAGTCCCAGAGCTAAGGAGATTGTCCTACGAAGAAAGGTTAAGGGAAATCGGCCTGACGACACTAGAGGACAGGAGGGTTAGGGGAGACATGATAACGACATATAAAATACTGCGAGGAATAGATAAGGTGGACAGAGACAAGATGTTCCAGAGAGGGGACACAGAAACAAGGGGTCACAATCGGAAGTTGAAGACTCCTATAAGTCAAAGGGATGTTAGGATGTATTTCTTCAGTCATAGAGTTGTCAGGAAGTGGAATAGCCTAGAAAGTGACATAGTGGAGGCAGGAACCATACATAGTTTTAAGACTAGGTTTGATAAAGCTCATGGAGCAGGGAGAGAGAGGACCTAGTAGCAATCAGTGAAGAGGCGGGGCCAGGAGCTATGACTCGACCCCTGCAACCACAAATAGGTGAGTACAAATAGGTGAGTACACACACACACACACACACACACACACACACACACACACACACACACACACACACACACACACACACACACATATATATATATATATATATATATATATATATATATAGGTAGTAGGTTGGTAAACAGCAATCGCCCAGGGAGGTACTACCATCCTGCCAAGTGAGTGTAAGACTAAAGCCTGTAATTGTTTTACATGATGGTAGGATTGCTGGTGTCTTTTTCTGTCTCATAAACATGCAAGATTTCAGGTACATCTTGCTACTTCTACTTACACTTAGGTCAAACTACACATTCATGTACAAGCATATATATACACACCCCTCTGGGTTTTCTTCTATTTTCTTACTAGTTCTTGTTCTTATTTCCTCTTATCTCCATGGGGAAGTGGAACAGAATTCTTCCTCCGTAAGCCATGCGTGTCTAAGAGGCGCCTAAAATGCCTGGAGCAAGGGGCTAGTAACCCCTTCTCCTGAATAAATTACTAAATGTAAAAGGAGAAACTTTCGTTTTCCTTTGGGCCACCCTGCCTCGGTGGGAAACGGCTGACGTGTTGAAAGAAAGAATATATATATATATATATATATATATATATATATATATATATATATATATATATATATATATATATATATATATATATATATATATATATTTATATATATATATATATATATATATATATATACATATATATTTTTTTTTCTATTTTTTTTCAAGAAGCTGGCCGTCTCCCACCAAGGCAGGATGACCCAAAAAGAAAGAAAATCCCCAAAAAGAAAATACTTTCATCATCATTCAACACTTTCACCACACTCATACATAATCACTGTCTTTGCAGAGGCGCTCAGATACGACAGCTGAGAATAGTCCGTCCCAGCTGTCACTATCCCAGACCCCTCCTTTAAAGTGCAGGCATTGTACTTCCCATTTCCAGGACTCAAGTCCAACTAAATCAATTAACTGGTTTCCTTGAATCCCTTCACAAAATGTTACCCTGCTCACACTCCAACAGCTCGTCAGGTCCCAAAAACCATTCGTCTCTATTCACTCCTATCTAACACGCTCACACATGCTTGCTGGAAGTCCAAGCCCCTCTCCCCCAAAACCTCCTTTACCCCTCCCTCCAACCTTTTCTAGGACGACCCCTACCCCGCCTTCCTTCCCCTACAGATTTATACGCTCTCCAAGTCATTCTACTTTGATCCATTCTCTCTAAATGACCAAACCACTTCAACAACCCCTCTTCAGCCCTATGACAAATACTTTTAGTAACTCCACACCTTCTCCTAATTTCCACATTCCGAATTTTCTGCATAATATTTACACCACACATTGCCCTTAGACAGGACATCTCCACTGCCTCCAGCCTCCTCCTCGCTGCAGCATTTGCAACCCATGCTTCACACCCATATAAGAGTGTTGGTACCACTATACTTTCGTACATTCCCTTCCTTGCCTCCCTGGATAACGTTTTTTGTCTCCACAGATACCTCAACGCACCACTCACATTTTTTCCTTCATCAGTTCTATGGTTAACCTCATCCTTCATAAACCCATCCGCTGACAAGTCAACTCCCAAATATCTGAAAACATTTACTTCTGCCATAATCCCTCTCTCCAATGTGATATCCAATTTTTCTTTATTTAAATCGTTTGATACCCTCATCACCTTACTCTTATCTATGTTCACTTTCAACTTTCTACCTTTACACACCCTCCCAAACTCGTGCACTAACCTTTGCCCCTTTTCTTTAGAATCTCCCATAAGCACAGTATCATCAGCAAAAAGTAACTGTGTCAACTCCCATTTTGCCTTTAATTCCCCATAATTTAATCCCACCCCTCTCCCCAACACCCTAGCATTTACGTCTTTTACAAACCCATCTATAAATATATTAAACAACCATGGTGACATTACACATCCCTGTCTAAGACCTACTTTTACCGGGAAGTAATCTCCCTCTCTCCTACACACCCTAACCTGAGCCTCCCTATCCTCATAAAAACTCTTTACAGCCTTCAGTAACTTACTACCTATTCCATACACTTGCAACATTTGCCACATTGCTCCCCTATCCACTCTATCATATGCCTTTTCTAAATCCATAAATGCAATGAAAACTTCTCTACCTTTTTTCTAAATACTGTTCACATATATGTTTCACTGTAAACACTTGATCTACACATCCCCTACCCACTCTAAAGCCTCCTTGCTCATCTGCAATCCTACTCTCTGTCTTACCTCTAATTCTTTCAATAATAACCCTGCCATACACTTTACCTGGTATACTCAGTAAACTTATTCCCCCATAATTCTTACACTCTTTTTATCCCCTTCCTTTATATAAAGGAACTATACATGTTCTCTGCCAATCCCTAGTACCTTCCCCTCTTTCATACATTTATTAAACAAACATACCAACCACTCCAGCACTATATCTCCCCCTGATTTTAACATTTATGTCATCATCCCGTCAGATCCAGCTGCTTTACCCCCTTTCATTCTACGTAATGGCTCACGCACCTCCCCCACACTCACATTCTGCTCTTCTTCACTCCTAAAAGATGTTGTACCTCCTTGGCCAGTACATGAAATTACCGCCTCGCTTTTTTCATTGACATTTAAAAGTTCCTCAAAATATTCCCGCCATCTACCCAATATATCCAGCTCCCCATCTACTAACTCCCCTACTCTGTTTTTAACTGACAAATCCATTTGTTCCCTAGGCTTTCTTACCTTGTTTATCTCACTCCAAAAATTTTTCTTGTTTTCAGCAAAATTTCTTGACCGAGCCTCTCCCATTCTTTCATCCGCTCTTCTTTTGCACTTTCTCACCACTCTCTTCACCTTTCTTTTACTCTCCATATACTCTGCCCCTTTTTATTAACACTTCTGTTTTGTAAAACCTCTCATAAGCTACCTTTTTCTCTTTTATCACACCCTTTACTTCTTCATTCCACCACTCACTCCTCTTTTCCCCCTGCACCCACCCTCCTATAGCCACAAACTTCTGCCCCACATTCTAATACTGCATTTTTAAAACTATCCCAACTCTCTTCAACCCCCCCACTACTCATACTTGCACTAGCCCACTTTTCTGCCAATAGTTGCTTATATCTCACCCTAACTTCCTCCTCCCTTAGTTTATACACTTTTACCGTTCTCTTACTTGCTGTTGTCATTTTCTTTTGTCCCAACTACCTTTTACTCTAACTGTAGCTACAACTAAATAATGATCAGATATATATGTTGCCCCTCTATAAACATGTACATCCTGAAGCCTACCCATCAACCTTTTATCCACCAATACATAATCCAACAAACTACCTTCCTTACGTGCTATATCATACCTTGTATATTTATTTATCCTCTTTTTCATAAAATATGTATTACTTATTACCAAACCTCTTTCTACACATAGCTCAATTAACGGTTCCCCATTTACATTTACCCTGCATCTCAAATTTACCTACTACTCCATCCACAACATTTTTACCCACTTTAGCATTAAGATCTCCAACCACAATTACTTTCTCACCTGGTTCAAAACTCCCCACACACTCACTCAACATTTCCCAAAATCTCTCTCTCCTCTACACTTCTCTCTTCAGGTGCATAAACACTTACTATAACCCACTTTTCATATCCAACCTTTATTTTACTCCACATAATCCTAGAATTTATATATTTATATTCCCTCTTTACCTGCCATAACTGATTATTCAACATTATTGCCCTCCTTCTTTTGCTCTAACTCCCATTTGGGAAAACCCCATCTTTAAACTCATTTTTAAATTTTTCCCCACTGAAACTCTCCTACCCCCTTCAGCTTTGTCTCCCCCTTAAAACCAGGACATCCAGCTTCTTTTCATTCATAACATTAACAATCATCTCTTTCTTATCATTTCCCCCTTTACCACATTCAAACATCCCATTTGGGGTTTTTTTCTTTTTCTTTTTAGTAAGCTATACAGGAAAAAGGGTTTAGCCCATTGTTCCCGGCATTTTTGTTGACTTTTTTGAACACGGCTTACGGAGGAAAAATTCTTATTCCCTTCTCCATGGGAAAATAAAATATATATATATGTCTTTCCGATTAAGGGAAAAAATGGTCAATTAGCAAGAACTCATTTTAAAATTAAGTCCTTTCTAAAAATTTTTTCTTATACGTTTAAAAGAAAATTTTTTCATTTTTGTTAATGTAAAAATTTTTTTAATTTTTCCAAAAAAACGAAAAATATAATTTATTAAACAAGCACAATTTAATTTTTGCCTAACCCAACTAAATATATTTTAGATACGTTAACATTAATTTAATAATAAAAAACACAATGAAAAATTTTTTTTTTGTTGGTTCAGAATGATTTTGGGAAAATTTTTAAATACACAAATTTTCCCCTTTTCTTTTATGGCAAGAAAAGAGCATTGCTATTTAAGCCAAAATCTCAAGTTTTTCCTAATCCCCGACATATATATTATATATATATATATATATTATATAACTAATCGATTATTGGTAGTAGGTTGGTAGACAACAACCACCCGGGAGGGACTACCGTCCTGCCAGGTGACTGTGAAACAAAAAACCGAAACTGTTTTTCATGATGGTAGGTTTGGTTTTCTTTTTTTTTGTCTCATAAACACCTGGAAAACAGGTATATCTAGCTACTTCTACTTACACTTTAGGTCACACTACCTTTGGGATACACATGCAAAATATCATACACACATCTAGGTTTTTCTTCTTTTTCTTAATAACTCTTGTTCTTTTTATTTTATCCCATTGCCCTGGGGGAAAT
>WNWK01032706.1:0-21696 GCA_009830355.1 Cherax destructor
TTGGAATTTGTTTTATACTCGATGAGATTTTAATTTCCTCACGTTTTCCATATCTGAGTAATTGAAATTTCTCATCATTGAACTTCATATTGTTTTCTGCAGCCCATTTAAAGATTTGGTTGATGTCTGCTTGGTCTTGCAGTGTCTTCAATGGTGGACACTGTCATGCAGATTCAGGTGTCATCTGCAAAGGAAGACACGGCACTTTGGCTTATATCCCTGTCTATGTCCGATATGAGGACGAGGAACAAGATGGGAGTGAGTACTGTGCCTTGTGTAACAGAGCTTTTCACCGTAGCCACCTCAGATTTTACTCTGTTGACTACTACTCTTTGTGTTCTACTTCTTAGAAAATTATAGATCCATCTACCAACTTTTCCTGTTATTCCTTTATCACGCATTTTGTGTGCTATTACACCATGGTCACACATGTCAAAGGCTTTTGCAAAATCTGTGTATATATCATCTGCATTCTGTGTGTCTTCTAGACCATCCAGGACCTTGTCGTAGTGGTCCAGTAGTTGGGACAGACAGGAGTGACCTGCTCTAAACCCATGCTGCCCTGGGTTGTATAATTGATGGGTATCTAGATGAGTGGCGATCTTGCTTCTTAGAACCCTTTCAAAGAGTTTTATGATATGGGATGTTAGCGCTATTGGTCTGAAGTTCTTTGCTATTGCTTTTCGGCCTCCTTTGTCTAGTAGGGCTATGTCTGTTGTTTTTAGTAACTGCGGGACGACCCCAGTGTCCATGCTCCCTCTCCATAGGATGTTAAAAGCACGTGATAGGGGTTTCTTGCAGTTTTTGATGAACATGGAGTTCCATGAGTCTGGGCCTGGGGCGGAGTGCATGGGCATGTCATTTATCGCCTTTTTGAAGTCATTTGGTGTCAGGGAATGTCAGATAGGCTTGCGTCTACCAAGTTCTGTGGCACTCTAATAAAAAATTCATTAAGTCTTCGACTCTCACTCTGGTTAGCGGCTCGCTAAAAACTGAGTCATACTGGGACTTTAGTAGCTCACTCATTTCCTTGCTGTCATCTGTGTAGGTCCCATCCCGTTTAAGTAGGGGCCCAATACTGGATGTTGTTCTCGACTTTGATTTATCATAAGAAAAGAAATACTTTGGGTTTCTTTCATTTTCATTTATGGCTTTTAGTTCTTCCCGTGTTTTTTGATTCCTGTATAAGAACATAAGAACATAAGAAAGGAGGAACACTGCAGCAGGCCTGTTGGCCCATACTAGGCAGGTCCTTCACAATCCGTCCCACTAACAGAATATTTGCTCAACCCAATTTTCAATGCTACCCAAGAAATAAGCTTTGACAATTCTACCCACTCATGCGCGAGTCCCACTCAAATCCAACCCCTCTCACTCATGAATTTATCCAACCTAAATTTGAAACTACCCAAGGTCCTAGCTTCAATAACCCTACTAGGCAGACTGTTCCACTCATCAACTACATAAGAACATAAGAACATAAGAAGGAGGAACACTGCAGCAGGCCTGTTGGCCCATACTAGGCAGGTCCTTCACAATCCATCCCACTAACAGAATAATTGCCCAACTTAATTTTCAATTCTACCCAAGAAATAAGCTTTGCAGATTCTATTAACTCAAGTGCGAGTCCCACTTAAATCCAACCCCTCTCACTCATGTATTTATCCAACCTAAATTTGAAACTACCCAAGGTCCTAGCTTCAATGACCCTACTAGGCAGACTGTTCCACTCATCAACTACCCTATTTCCAAACCAATATTTTCCTATATCTTTTCTAAATCTAAACTTATCCAATTTGAATCCATTATTGCGGGTTCTCTCTTGGAGAGATATCCTCAAGACCTTATTTATATCCCCCTTATTAATACCCATCTTCCACTTATATACCTCGATCATGTCTCCCCTCATTCTTCGTCTTACAAGTGAATGTAATTTAAGGGTCTTCAATCTTTCTTCATACGGAAGATTTCTAATGCTATGAATTAACTTTGTCATTCGTCGCTGAATGTTTTCTAACGAATTTATATCCATTCTGTAAAATGGAGACCAGAACTGAGCTGCATAATCTAGGTGAGGCCTTACTAATGATGTATAAAGCTGTAATATAACCGCTGGACTTCTGTTGCTTACACTTCTTGATATAAATCCCAGTAATCTATTTGCTTTATTTCTTACGCTTAGGCATTGCTGACTTGGTTTGAGGTTGCTGCTTACCATAACCCCCAGATCCTTTTCGCATTCTGTACGGCTGAGTTCAACATTATTAAGCTGGTAGGTGCTAGGGTTATGAACATTCCCGAGCTTTAGAACTTTGCATTTATCTACATTGAACTGCATCTGCCATTTTTCTGACCAGGAATTGAGTTTGTCTAAATCCTCCTGAAGTTCCGTGACATCTACGTCTGAATCGATTATCCTACCTATCTTCGTGTCATCAGCGAATTTGCTCATATCACTAGTAATTCCCTCGTCAAGGTCATTTATATATATTATAAACAACAACGGGCCCAAAACCGATCCCTGTGGAACGCCACTTGTTACAGATCCCCACTCAGATTTAACCCCATTAATGCACACCCTCTGCTTCCTATTGGTGAGCCATGACTCGATCCATGAAAACACTTTTCCTCCAATGCCGTGAGCAGCCACTTTCTTTAACAGTCTCTGATGTGGTACTCTATCAAAAGCCTTACTAAAATCCAAATAAACAATATCGAATTCTTTATCATGATCAACTGCCTCAAAAGCCTTACTGAAAAAGTTAATAAATTAGTTAGGCAGGAACGGCCCCTAGTGAATCCATGTTGAGTATCATTAATCAAATTATGCCTATCGAGATGGCTTCTTATGTTATCAGCTATAATCGACTCTAATAATTTGCCTACAATTGAAGTTAGACTTATTGGGCGGTAATTTGATGGTAACGACTTGTCCCCTGCTTTAAAAATAGGAATTACATTAGCCATCTTCCACGTATCAGACACTACACCTGTTTGAAGAGATAGTTTAAAAATGTTAGTTAAGGGTTCACAGAGTTCAATTTTGCATTCTTTAAGAACCCTTGAAAAAAGCTCATCAGGGCCTGGCGATTTATTTTGCTTCAAACGGTCTATCTGTTTGATAACCATTTCGCTAGTGACTGTGATACTACATAATTTATCTTCTTCAGGCCCACTAAAATACCTAATTCTTGGGATATTATTAGTGTCTTCCTGAGTGAAAACCGAGAGAAAATAATTATTAAAAATAGAGCACATTTCATTCTCTTTGTCAGTAAGATACCCATAATTATTTTTAAGGGGACCTATCTTATCTCTAACTTTTGTTCTATACACCTGGAAAAAACTTTTGGGTTAGTTTTCGAATCCCTAGCAACTTTAATTTCGTAGTCCCGCTTAGCTTTTCTTATCCCCTTTTTAACGTCCCTCTTAATGTCAATATACTGATTCGTAAGATGACCCTCTCCTCTTTTGGTACGCCTATAAATTCCTTTCGTCTGCCCTAAAAGATATTTGAGCCTATTATTCATCCATTTTGGGTCATTTCTATTCGATCTAATTTCTTTATATGGGATAAATGTTCTTTGGGCAGCATGTATAGTGTTCAGAAAACTGTCATATTGATAGCTCTCTTCATTACCCCAGTCCACAGATGATAAGTGTTCTCTAAGTCCATTGTAATCTGCTAAGCGAAAATCTGGGACCGTTACTGAGTTATTCCTACTATGAAACTTCCATTCAATGCCAAAGGTAATTGATTTGTGGTCGCTTGCGCGAGTTCCTCTGTAATTTCTAAATTATTTACAAGGGTTTCCTTGTTTGCCAGAACTAAGTCAAGCAGATTATTTCCCTTGTAGGTTCTGTCACAAACTGCTTCAAAAACAATCTTGAACTACTTCTAAGAAATCGTTAGATTCTAAATTCCCAGTCAAAAATTCCAATCAATTTGACTAAAGTTGAAGTCACCCAGAATAACTACGTTATCGTGCATTGTGGCCTTAACAATTTCCTCCCATAGTAGTCTCCCTTGGTCCCTATCTAAGTTTGGGGACGGTATATCACACCTAAAATCAATTTTTCATGCCCCTCTGAAAATTCTATCCAGACAGACTCTGTATGTGTTAATTCAGACTTTATACCCATTTTTATACAACAATTTAAATGATCACGGACATATAGTGCCACCCCACCCCCCTTCCCGATACTTCTGTCTACTTGGAACAATTTAAAACCCTGAATGTGACATTCGACAGGCAAGTCCCGATTTTTCATATTAAACCATGTTTCAGTTATTGCAAAAACATCAATATTACCTGTACTTGCAACTACTCAACTCGTCCATCTTATTCCTAGCACTACGACTATTGGTGTAATATACACTTAAAGACCCTCCTTTCTCTTTACCCTTCCTGCTCATTTCTGTTTTTCCCTTATACCTATTACTGTCCTTGTCACCTAGTGCCACTGGCTTTCCAATATCCACCTTATTCTGCCTATTACTAGTTCCCCTAGAATTTATAACATTACTACACTGGGACTTCACTGTTTTCCCCCCATAACCCATACCACTAACTTTTTCTAGTTTAAAGCCCTAACAGCTCCCTCCACTGCAGTTGCCAGTGCCCCCACCCCAGACCTAGATAAGTGAACCCCATCCCTGGCATACATGTCATTTCTGCCATAGAAGAGGTCCCAGTTGTCAATGAATGTTACTGCATTTTCCTTACAGTATTTGTCCAGCCAGCAATTGACACCAATTGCCCTGGACAACCATTCATTTCAACTCCTCTCCTTGGCAAAATACCACATATGACAGGGTTCCCACCCTTCTTCCTAATTCTGTCTATTGCTGACCTATAGCTGCTAATCAGCTCCTCACTCCTACGTCTGCCAACATCGTTGCCTCCAGCACTGAGACAGATAATAGGATTGCTCCCATTACCTCTCATGATGTCGTCCAGACGGCTAACAATATCCTTCATCCCAGCCCCAGGATAACACACCCTCTGCCTCCTATTCCTATCCTTAAGACAAAATTCCCTATCCATAAACTTAATCTGACTATCCCCAACTAAAACAATGTTCTTACCTCGACTGGCGGTGTGCATGACGTTCTCGACGGTCTTTGTAGAGATGGTCTTCGCTGGGATGTCTTCACATTCGTCTGATAACAAGGAGAAAGAGTTGCTGGTTTTCACAGCAGTCTCCTGGACCTTCTTCAACTTCAGCTTCGTCCCTTCAGATTCGACTAGCACCCTATTTCCTTTAGTTTTAGTTCAGTGTTTGCTATTTCTCTGACCAGTGTCTCCCTACGTATTTCAGATATATTGGCCTCTTGTAGCCACTCTGTTATTCCTTGCCTTCGCCTGTATAGGGAGTGCCTGTCTTTTTCTAGTTTACATCTTCTCCTTTTCTTTAAGGAAATTTGCCTTGAGCAAACCTCAAGTGCCACAGAGTTATTTTGTTTTAGACATAGGTTAGGATCCATGATGCTTAGGCTAGGTTCCCAGTTTATATAATTTAGGACTTGGTTTACTTGGTCCCACCTTATGTTTTTGTTATTGAAGTTGAATTTGGTGAAGGCTCCCTCGCGACTGATCACATTTTGTCGGTCTGGGGCCCCCACATACATGTCTGGACCTCTATTATGTTGTGATCTGAGTATATTGTTTTTGATATGATGACATTTCGTATCAGATCATCATTGTTAGTGAAGATGAGGTCCAGCGTATTCTCCAATCTTGTAGGCTCTATTATTTGCTGGTTTAAGGTGAATTTGGTGCAGAGATTTAAAAGCTCGTGTGTGTGCGAGTTTTCATCTGAGCTGCCTCCTGGTGTTATCTCTGCTACCACATTGTTTGCAATGTTCCTGCATTTTAGGTGCCTTAGGTTGAAATCCCCCAGGAGCAAGATGTTGGGGGCAGGAGCTGGAAGATTTTCCAGACAGTGGTCAATTTCCAGAAGCTGTTCCTGGAATTGTTGGGACGTTGCATCCGGAGGCTTGTATGCAACCACGATGACCAGGTTCTGATTCTCGATCTTTACTTCTGAAACTTCAGTTACATCATTTGAGGCATTTAGTAGTTCTGAGCATATAAGTGACTCTATGATATACAGGCCAACCCCACTCCCTTTTGCCTGTTCACTCTGTCACATCTGTGTAGGTTGTAGCCCGGGATCCATATTTCATTGTCCAAGTGATCCTTTATGTGGGTCTCTGTGAAAGCCGCAAACATTGCATTTGACTCTGTAAGCAGTCCACGGATGTAAGGTATTTTGTTGTTCGTCGCTGGCTTTAGACCCTGGGAAATATTGCTTCCATTTTCGTATGATTCAGTTTGTCAGACTTTTTCAAACGGATTAATCATGAAAACCGACGTCCCACTGTAGTATATGATAATGTAAATATGTTATCAGGCTTTTATATTCTGGAAGCTATTTTGAAATTTGAGTATGTATTTTGAAATTTGTGTGAAATTGGGAAAATTACCAATTTCTGATCACTTTTCGTATTGGGTAGTTGAAATAGTTGATTGAGCAGTTTCGGTGGTAGTCAATAAAATGGAAGGCATACTAGTGAGATTAATACGTAGTCTGGTCAACTGGAACAATATACAGTGGACCCCTGGTTTTCGTTATTTTTCGTTCCAGAATGCTGTTCAAGTGCCATTACCAAATGAATTTATTCCCATAAGGAATAATGTAAAATAGACTAGTCCTTTTAGACCCCCAAAAATACACTTACAAAAGCATTTAAAAAAATACACTTACATAAAAGGGCGAGTTTGCAGCAGGACGAACACCGGGGGTCCACTGTAATTAATTTAAAATAGGACTCAAAGTGGGGAAAATTGCTGATGCGTAAATATTGCTGACTGCAAAATTTGCTATAGTGTAATTTTGTCAATTTTCCATCAAATTTAATATTACAGTGGTACCCCGAGTTTCAACCATAATTCGTTCCAGAAGGCTGTTCGAGTGCCTTTACCGAACAAATTTGTTCCCATAAGGAATAATGGAAATTAGATTAGTCTATTTCAGACCCCAAAAATACACTTACAAAAGAACTTACAATAATACACTTACATAATTGTTTGAGTTGGGAGCTGTACGAAACTCTGGGTACCACTGTACAGTGGACCCCGAGTTTTGGTCATAATTCATTCCAGAAGGCTGTTCAAGTGCCATTACTGAACGAATTTGTTCCCTTAACCCTTTGGAGGTTTCAGGTCCCTCTCCGAAACTTGTTCTCAGGGTCACAAATTTTTCGGAAAAAAAAAAATTATTTTTTCTTATTAAATGATAGAGAATCCTTTTCCGATCATAACACCGCCAAAATTATGAAATTTGATCGAAAACTAACGGAATTATGCTTTTGCGAAGTTAGCGGTATCGATGACATTTACGCATTGGCGATTTTGCCCACTTTGAGCCCTATTTTCGGCAAATTCCAATGTTTCAGTCTACTAAAATTATAGCTATTTTGCTAGAACTCCATTTCTTCTATCGATTGAGTACAAAAAACCGCCTATTTACCAATTTCAACTACCCAAAATAGTTGTCAGAAAATGGCAATTTGGCCAATTTCACACAAATTTCAAACTATGCCAATTTCAAAATAGGGTTCAGAATAAACAAGGCAGACATTCCTGGCACTAAAATAACATCTTCTCTGTTCATTAGTCACGTCTCCAGGCCCCTCTTACATTACTTTTGCTTTCCATTTTGAATTTTTATTCTCACAAAAAATAGAAGATTTATTGTTATGTATACAACTGCATCATTGTAAAAATGGTATAAATAATATCAGCGCACTTGTGCAAGAATATTAGACTCGCCAGTTGATGTGTATTGGACGCATGGTGTGATTTGTTTACTCTTGAACATCGGCCAAAATTGAACATTTTCGCTACTTTGCGCTCAGTTTCAAGGTAATTGTCATCGTGAAACCAGTCAAAATTATCTATATTTCTGTAATATATCATCCATTTTATCAAATGAGACTAAGAAAACGAAAATACAAGCATAAATACTATACGAAAACAGACTGCAAAGTCGCTGTTTTTAACCAAAAACATGGTCAGAGTTTTTTTTCCTCGTGTAGTGTGGTGCAGGATTTTTTTTTATACTGCGCACACTGACCGCACAGACCCATTCTCTCACATCTAGGCCTAACAGCCTGTTTCTGCTTCATTTGAGGGCGCTAGAATTTAGGCGTACTAGTACGACGAAAACCCTGGGGCGTAAGCCGTACTAGTACGGCCGAAACCCTGAAAGGGTTAAGGAAAAATGGAAATTAGATTAGTCCTTTCAGACCCCCAAAAATACACATACAAAAGCACTTACAATATTAAACTTACAAAATTGTTCGATTTCCGAGGTGACCGAAACTCGGGGGTCCACTGTACTTTGTTTTATTATCTTCAGAAAAAGTTTCTCTACCATTTCATAAGAAAAATAACTAACATTTTTTGAAAATTCTTGGACCCTGTGGACACTTCAGAATGGGGATCTGACCCTCAAAGGGTTAAAAGTGGTGCACATATGGTGGACATGACGAGGTTTATGGCCTTAATAAAGCGTTGGTTCGTACAATTAAAAAGGATGAGGCAAATATACGAGCTTGTGCAATAAATTACTAGGTTGTCACCTGAAAAGGATGACTTGCAGACCACAAGAGGTAAATAAAAAGAAAATTTGTTGATTGAGTGGATTGAACAAAAAACAAAAGAAGGTGCACCACTTAATTTCATCTTAATTAAGGAAAAAGCCTTAGTTGTATAAAGCAGCATGTGTGACGAGGAAGGAAGGCCTAAACATGAGTGTGTATAGCATTGGCTGGCTCCACAAGTTTAAGTTATGTAATAGGTTACATAATACAGTGGTACCTCGAGTTCGATGCTGTCATCTTACGTTATTTTCGAGTACCGATATTTATAACGTAAAAAATTGATTGCGAGTAACGATGTTTGCTTCGTAACGACATTCGTACGGACGTGTCCGCCTGGCACCCAGCTGAGCGCACTCCAGGGAGCGTCAGTGTGCTATTGTTTACAAGCGAGGCGACCACCCACCCACACCCACGCATTCATACCAGTATATATTGTCATTATTCCACTGGTTTTAGTGCTTACAACTGCTAAATAAGCTACCATGGGTCCAAGGAAAGATCCTAGTGGTAAGCCTGTGGCAAAGAGGAACAGAAATACGATAGAACTGAAGAAGGAGATAATAGAAAAATAAGAAAGTGGAGTGCGTATCACTGAGCTGGCCAGGCTGTATGGTAAAGCCTTTTCTACCATCGCTACCATTGTGGCCAAGAAAATACAAGTAAAATCAAGGAAGCTGTTGTTGCAAAAGGTTCATCTGTGATCACAAAACAGAGACCACAAGTGCTGGAAGATGTGGAAAGGTTGTTGTTGGTGTGGATCAACGAGAAACAGTTAGCAGGAGATACTGTTTCGGAGGCAATAATATGTGAAAAAGCAAGGCAGTTGCATGATGATCTCGATAAGAAAATGCCTGCAACGAGTGCTGAAGTGAGCGAATTTAAAGCCAGCAGAGGCTGGTTTCACAAATTTAAGAATCGAAGTGGCATACATAGTGTTGTGAGGCATGGTGAGGCAGCCAGTTCTGACAAAATTGCGGCTGAAAAATATGTGCCTGAATTCCAGGAGTACATAGAGGCTGAACAATTCCTCCCCCAACAAGTGTTTAATTGTGATGAAACAGGCCTGTTTTGGAAGAAAGGAGGATGGGTATGGGGTGCATAATAAAGATATCAAACTAAAAAACTTTGGAAGAAAATGCCCAACAGGACCTTCATTACTCAGGAAGAAAAGGCACAGCCAGGACATAAGCCTATGAAAGAAAGGCTAACTTTGATGCTTTGTGCTAATGCCAGTGGTGATTGCAAAGTGAAGCCTTTACTGGTATATCTTTTTGAAAATCCCCAAGTGTTTGGCAGATGCGGTGTCACCAAGTCTAACTTGTGTGTGATGTGGAGGTCTAACAAAAAGGCATGGGTCACAAAGGACATTTTCTTAGAGTGGTTCAATGGCGTGTTTGGCCCCAGTGTGAAGAAATATCTATTGGACAATAATTTGCCACTTAAGTGCCTCCTGATAATGGACAATGCTCCTTGTCATCCTCCAAACTTGGTAGAGAAAATTGTGGAGGAGTTTAAATTCATCAAAGTGAAGTTCTTGCCCCCTAATACCACTCCTCTCCTCCAGCCCATGGACCAGCAGGTCATTTCCAACTTTAAAAAACTTTACACCAAAGCAATGTTTCAAAAGTGCTTTGATGTGACCACAGACATGAATATAACCCTAAGAGACTTTTGGAAAAAACATTTCCATATGCTGCATTGTGTAAACCTTATAGGTAAGGCTTGGGAGGGAGTGACTACCAGGACTTTGAACTCTGCTTGGAGAAAATTGTGGCCAGACTATGTCCTAGAGAGGGATTTTGAAGGTTTTGGGGCTGAGCCTCAGAACCCTGAGCCTGAGCCTGTTGTGGAAGAAATTGTGGAATTGGGCAAGTCTATGGGGTTAGAGGTGAGTGGTGAGGATGTGGAACAGTTGGTGTGATTTGTTTACTCTTGAACATAGGCCAAAATCGAACATTTTCGCTACTTTGCACTCAGTTTCAAGGTACTTGTCATCGTGAAACCCGTCAAAATTATCTCTATTTCTGTAATACATATATCATCTATTCTATAAAATGAGACTAAGAAAACGAGAATACAAGCATAAATACCATACGAAAATAGACTGCAAAGTTGCTGTTTTAAACCAAAAACATGGTCAGAGTTTTTTTCCCTCATTATGCACTGTGTGGTGCAAGAATTTTTTTATACTGCGCACATTGACCACACAGACCCATTCTATCACATCTAGGCCTAACAGCCTGTTTCTGCTTGATTTGAGGGGGCTAGAATTTAGGCGTACAAGTACATCAATAACCCCAGGGCGTAAGACGTACTAGTACGACCAAAACCCCGAAAGGGTTAAGGAGGTTCAGCCGGCTGTGACAAGTTGCCTTAACCCTTTGGGGGTCGACAGGCCTTCTCAGGAAAGTGTTCCTGGGGTAGAAATTTTTTTGGAAAAAAAAAAATTATTTTTTTTCTTACGAAATGATAGAGAATCTTTTCCGATCATAACGCCACCAAAATTATGAAATTTGATCGAAAACTAACGGAATTATGCTTTGCGAAGTTAGCGGCAGCCATGACACTTACGCATCGGCGATTTTGCCCAATTTGAGCCCTATTTTCGACAAATTCCAATGTGTCAGTCTCCTAAAATTATAGCTATTTCGCTAGATCTCCATTTCGTCTATCGATTGCGTACATGAAACCGCCTATTTACCAATTTCATCTACCCAAAATAGTGGTCAGAAAATGGAATTTTCCAATTTCACACAAATTTCAAACGATGCCAATTTCAAAATAGGGTCCAGAGTAAACAAGGCAGACATTCCTGGCACTAAAATAACATGTTCTCTGTTCATTAGTCACGTCTCCAGGCCCCTGTTCCTTTACTTTTGCTTTTCATTTTGAATTTTTATTCTCACAAAAAATAGAAGATTTACTGTTATGTATATAACTGCATCATTGTAAAAATGGTATAAATAATATCAGAGCACTTGTGCATGAATATAAGACTCACCAGTGTATGTGTATTGGAGGCATGGTGTGATTTGTTTACTCTTGAACATCGTCAAAAATCGAACATTTTCACTACTTTGAGCTCAATTTCAAGGTACTTGTCATTGTCATACCAATCAAAATCATCTCTATTTCTGTAATATATCTTCCATTCTATCAAATGAGACCAAGAAGACGAGAATACATCAATAAAAACTATACGAAAATCGACTGCAAAGTCGCTGTTTTAATCGAAAAAAACGGTCAGAGTTTTTTTTCACTCATTATGCAGTGTGTACTGCAGGATTTTTTTTATACTGTGCACACTGACCACACAGACCCATTCTTTCATATGTATGCCTACCAGACGTTTTCTGCTTAAATTGAGGCCGCTAGAATTTGGGCGTACTAGTACGGCACCAACCCCTGCTCGTAAAACGTACTAGTACGGCACCGACCCCCAAAGGGTTAAGAGAGGTAATATGAGGTTTCCAGGACAATCGACAGTCAAACAGGAGGCCGAGAAACCTGACTGTATCACGTTCTGGAATACGTGAGCCGTATAGGTACAATGGATGATCAAAGACCACTGAATGTCTAGTAAACGTAATTTGATGAGTTTTGCCACTAGAAAATTTAAACCCGTGAGTGGTGGCCCAATCAGAAACCCGGTTGATGGCATGCTGGAGGGAAACTGCAATGAGGTGACAGTCAGCACCTGCACAAGCTATAGCAAAGTCATCCACATAGAGTGATGACCAAATATTAGATGGGAGAACAGATGCCAGATTATTTATAGCAAGGAGAAAGAGTGTTGTGCTCAGAACACAACCCTGGGGGACACCTTCAGCTTGGACAAATTCCGGGGAAAGTTTATTACTAACCCGGACACGGAAATGTCTGTCAGTTAAGAAAGCCTTAAGTAAAAATAGTAGATTGCCTCGGAGGCCTAAGGAGTGGGCCTGGGTCAAGATATTATACTTCCAAGTTGTGTCATAAGCCTTCTCAAGATCGAAAAAAATGGCAATAACCGAGTGGTTATTGGCAAAGGCATTACGAATATACGTATCCAAGCGCAGTAAGGGGTCAATGGCAGAACGGCCCTTACGAAAGCCATATTGACTAGTGGAGAGACTACTATGAGTCTCTAAATACCACATCAAACGTCTATTAACTAGACGTTCCATCACCTTGCAAACTGCCCTGGTAAGAGCGATGGGACGGTAGTGGGAGGTATCATGTCCCGTATTACTCGGTTTGCGAAAAGGGAGAACAATAGCAGACTTCCACAGTTGGAGAATAACTCCTTGCGACCATATAAGATTAAAGAGTCGTAAGAGGACAGTAAGAGCAGACTGATGTAAATGCTGAAGCATACGAATATGTATGCCGTCTGGCCCAGCTGCCGATGATCGGCAAGCAGAGAGTGTTGCCTCCAGTTCTTGAAGGGTAAAAGGCACATTATAAGATTCTTCTCTGAGAGAAGAAAAATCTAAGGGCTTTAACTCGCTGGCAGACTTAGAAGAAAGGAACGAGGGGCATAGATGGAGCCCCTGAGAAATGCAGACCAGATGATTACCAATTTCAGTGGCAACGGCAAGAGGGTGTGCTATATCGACACCGGCAACCTGAAGAACAGGAGCCTTGTCGGGGGAGAATTTACCACTCAATTTCCGCACTTTCTTCCAGACTGCACTCATTGAGGAAGCCGAAGTGACCGTAAAAACGTAATCTCGCCAGCAAGTGCGTTTAGCATCACGTATGACACGGCGAGTAATTGCTCTCTTCTGCTTAAAATCAAGGAGTCTCTCTGTGGTTCTGTCATACTGATACCTGCCCCAGGCAGCGCGTTTCAAACGTACTGCCCGAGCACAAGCAGGAGTCCACCAAGGCACGCACTTCTGAGAATGCTTGCCCGAGGTTTGGGGGATAGAATATGAAGCTGCCGTGAAGATGGAAGACGAAAAGAGATGTAAAACCTCATCAATGGAGGACGAGGAAGGAACCTCATGAAAGGCAGTAATATGCGCGTAAAGGTCCCATTTCGCTCGGTCAAATTGCCAGCGTGGGCTACGAGGAGGTGGAGAATACGAAAGGGACCTAAGGCTGATTGGGAAATGATCGCTATCATGTAAGTCCGGGAGGACAGACCAGGTGAAGTCGAGGACAGTTGAAGAGCAGATGGAAAGATCGATGCAGGAGAAAGAATGAGTTCGGGGATCAAAATGGGTAGGAGTATCCGTATTTAAAACATGAAGGGGGAGAGAAGCAAGAAATGCCTCCAACTGAACGCCACGGGAGTCACAGTGTGACCCTCCCTAAAGAAAATGGTGTGCGTTAAAATCGCCAAGTAATAGAAGGGGTGGCGGCAAGGAATAAAACAGAAAATCAACATCTGGGATAGACAATGCTCGCGAAGGGGAGAGATATAAAGAACAGAGTGTATACCACTTATTCAAGTGGATACGGGCTGTGGTGTAATGTAGAGAAGAATGAACATAGAGCTGATGGTATGGAACACCAGTGCGTATAAGAAGAGCACTTTCGTTAAAGGTTCCATCGGAAAAAGGATCCGATGAATATAACAAATCATAGCCTGAAAAGGGCCGGATAACAGAGGATTGCAATTTGGGTTCTTGAAAACAGACGCCAACAGGGGAAAACTGGGAGAGCAACACCTGAAGCTCATCCCGGTTACCCTTGAGGCCTCGGATATTCCACTGTAAATAAGCCATGATTTATAGAGAGAAAGATAGAAGTCGAAGTTAGAGGTATCTATGGACTAGGGTTAGAAAAATCCACGTGTGGAGGCAGTGGAAGCTTCGTAATCAGAAAAGGAGTGGGACGCTGGGAAGGAAGGAGGGGTGTAGACGGAGAAGAGAGAGGAGGAGGAACAGAAGGTGTAGCGGTGTCCATCAACGTTCCAGACTCTGCAATAAATTCTGCGATAGCTTCCAGATTTTCGGAAGACAAAAATGCAGAATGTGGGACTACATTAGAAATGGAAGGAGAGTGAGCTACCATTGGGGAGACTATAGACTGTACTAAAGTAGAGGGCGAGGAGATGGAAGAGGAAACTGGTGAAGGGGTTTGGGAGGGGACAGGAGTGGAAGTGGCCTGGGGAGGGACAGTCGGGGAAGGAACTTGAGAGGGGACAGGGGATGAAGATATTGAACGAGGAGGAGGATGAACCTCCACACACGTTACAGAACTATTCGGAGACGAAGAGAACCCGGCAATAGGGATTTTTTGCCGGGCTTATGAGAAGAAGGGGGGCGCGGAGGTTTAGGTGAAGGACGAGAACATGTAGACTCAGAACTGTGCGAGTGAGTAGAGGAAGGAGTGTGGACAGTATGGGATGCCGAGGTAGGGACCTCGGAGCCAAGAACATAAAAAGGATTCAAGACAGGGGTGACTGAGGATGGTGTAACCACAGAGGAAGTCAAGGAAGTTAGGACCCCAGAAGTGGGGCGACGTTTAGCAATGCGAGAATAGGAAATACGGGGAAGTCTCCCTTGTAGGCGTAGATGAGAGACGGCCATAGAATATGAGAAGCCTTCCCCCTCTTTGAGACAACGGATTTCCCGCTCATTCAGGTAAACCTGACAACGGCAAGAGTACGATGGATGTGCCTCATGACAGTTAAGGCAAGAGGGAGGTAAAGTACAAGAAGGACTGGCATGGTCGTCGGCACCACAGACTGGGCATTCGGCCATGGACCTGCAATATTTCGCTGGATGACCAAAACGCCAGCAGTTTCTACACTGCTGTGGTGTAGGGGTCACCTTTCGAACTTGTAAACGTTGACCTGCAATGCAGACTGAAGGTGGGAGTTCACGGCATCAAACGTTAAACGAGCTATATTGCAAGGATAACGTCTTTTTATTGGCAGGAATGACAAAAGTGTCAACCTTATGGATAGGGAGTTCTTGGAGCTCAAGGTGCTCCAAAATGTCTTCACCACATGTCTGGAAATTCCGTTGGACAATGGTGTGTGGTAAAATGACAGTACCGCTACAAGAATTAAGAGAATGATGCTTGTCAATAGTGATAGGAATAGTATCTATTGTCATAAGAAGGGAAAGATCGCGAGCTTGGCCAGCATTCTGGACTGTGATGATGCGAGTGCCACTCTTGAGAGCGTGAAAAGAGATATCTTTGCCTACACGGCGTAGGAGAGCTTTACCAATACTATAATCGGAAAGATAGGTAGTTGGAGTAGTCGGTCTTAGAGTAAAAAACTTTGTCCATTGAGTAGTGTGAAACAAAGTATCTAAGGGGAGTGCGCGACGTGCTAGTCGTTTCTGAGATGAACGAGAAGGAAGTGTCGAATCGTCATGTAAGGGTCTTGGTCGTTTGGGTGTGGGACCGGGGGTGGTCCGATGGGAAACGGGCGAGTGATTCGAAAATTGCCGCACCATCGAGGGAGAAGCCGGAATCAAGGTCAGAGAAGAGCGAATTTCAGATGTCAAAAGGGCCGGTCAGAACTCCGGTACCTGTAGCAGGTGACGAACCAGCACCAGCAAGAGGTACAGGGGCATGAGAGATGTCCAAAGAGTTGTCCATTAACGTGGCAGGGTCAGTACTGTGTGCGGTATCAGGAAGGTGCCCGGGGGTAGTGGGTTCATGGATTGGGTCAGCCATGGTTAGGTTACTTCTTTCTTTTTATTTTTAAGAAAAAAAAAAAAAGAAAATAAAATAAAAATAAAAAAAAAGAATAAAAAAATGGGGGGAACGTGAAGGAATAGCTCCTAGGAGGAATGAAAGGGAGCGTAAATCCCTCCGCGCCCAAGAGGACCTCAACACCGCATGTAGTGCAGATGCTGCATGGAACCCGTGCCATACCCTACCCTTCATGCCAGTAAACCAGCAATCTGGGATAGCAACCTCACATCCACCGAGCCACCTCGGCGGACAAAAGAGAGGACGGCCGGATATCCGCCACAAAGCATACAGCCTTCGGCCACCACCCCCAGAATCCGAAAGGTGGCCTCCAGAGATACACCCGTCGCCCGAAAGATACCCAAGGCCACCACCCGGGTGACCGGAGAGGGATCGGGACATCCCCAGGCGATCCAGATTCCACGGCAAACTACACCACCGCCAAGGACCTCAACGGAATGGGATGGACCACGATACCCTTCCCCCTACCTAGGAACTAGAATGCCTGAGGAGAGAAGCTCCCAGGGTAATACTGGGAAGGAACAAGGGAGGGATGAGGAGGAAGGGGAGGAAAAGGGAAAAAGGGAGAATGGAGGAGATGGGATAGGGGAGGGGGATTGGGGGGTAATTAGGTTCGGTCTGAGGAGGATCTTGATCTAGGGAATTGGATCTGTGCTCCAGTTCCCTAAATTAATATTAATAATAATAGTTATTATTATAATAGTACGTACATACTAATAAAAATACAGTGGAACCCCGAGTTTCGTCCGCTTCGAGTTTAGACCGTTTTTTTTCGGTTAAATTTTGTCTCGAGTTTCGCACTGTGCCCTGAGTTTTGGCCGGTGTACCAGACCTGTCCGCCTGCCCGCGCAGGCATCGTGAGTCACTGTGGCTTTGTTTCTCCTAGAGTGAAGATTACACTGTGTGCTCATCCAAACATTTCACAATAATTCATTGTGTTTTGTGCTTGTTGATTGAGTGTGACTGCTACATAATTAACCACATAAGTGGTGTGCGTGTGCTCCAGCTTGCCAGGATGTATGGCAAAAACAAATCGACAATCACTTCTATCCTGGCGAAGAAAAAAGAAAAAAAGGAAGCTGATGTTGCGAGGCAGTGGTGGAGGCAGTGGTACCCCTCACCAAGGAATATTTGTAGTCTTAATGGCCTTAATATAGGGTGCAAGGTGAATAGTAAGGTAGGTAGGTATCAAAGTGTGGTAGGTATATAACCCCCATCTGGCTACCCCACTCACACATTATATACAGTGGACCCCCGAGTTTCGTAAAAACTTCACTCCTGAAGTCTGCTCAAGTGCCATTACCGAACGAATTTACTCCCTTAAGGAAAAATTTCACGTAGGTTAGTCTATTTCAGACCCCCAAAAATACACTTCCACAAGAACTTACAAAATTATACTTACATAATTGCACGATTTCCGGGGTATTCGTTAACCGAGGGTCCACTGTACTAGGCATTTAAAGTGCCCTAGAGCGATAAAATGCATATACAGTGGACCCCCGAGTTTCGTAAAAACTTCACTCCTGAAGTCTGCTCAAGTGCCATTACTGAACGAATTTACTCACTTAAGGAAAAATGTCATGTAGGTTAGTCTATTTCAGACCCCCAAAAATACACTTCCACAAGCACTTACAATATTATACTTACATAATTGTACGATTTCCGGGGTTTCTGAAACTTGGGGGTCCACTGTACAGTACACTCATTTACCTTAAAATATTTGTAGTCTTAATGTAGAGTGAGAGGTAAGTAAACAAGATTAAATGAATAAATATGAGAGAGAGAGAGAGAGAGAGAGAGACAGAGAGAGAGAGAGACAGAGAGAGAGAGACAGAGAGAAGAGAGAAGAGAGAAGAGAAGAGAGAGCAGAGAGAGAGACGAGAGAGAGAGAGAGAGACGAGAGAGAGAGAAGAGAGACAGAGAGAGAGAGAAGAGAAGAGAAGAGAGAGAGAGCAAGAGAGAGAGCAGAGAGACAGAGAGAAGAGACAGACAGAGACAGAAGAGAGAGAAGAGAGAGAGAGAGAAGAGAGAGAGAGAAGAGAAGAGAGAGAGAGAAGAGAAGAGAGAGAGAGAGAGAGACAGAGAGAGAGAGAAGAGAGACAGAGAGAGAGACAGAGACAGAGAGAGACAGGAGAGAGACAGAGAGAGAGAGACAGAGAGAGACAGAGAGAGACAGAGAGAGACAGAGAGAGACAGAAGAGCAGAGAGAGAAGAGAGAGAGACAGAGAAGAGAGACAGAGCGAGAGAGAGACAGAGCGAGAGAGAGACAGAGAGAGAGAGAGAAAGACAGAGAGAGAGAGAAGAGAGAGAGAGACAGACAGAGAGAGAGACAGAGAGAGACAGAGAGAGAGCAGAGAGAGACAGAGAGAGAAGAGACAGAGAGAGCAAGACAGACGAGAGAGCAGAGAGAGACAGAGAGAGACAGACAGAGACAGAGAGAGAGACGAGAGAGAGACAGAGAGACAGAGAGAGAGAGAGACAGAGAGAGAGAGAAGAGACAGAGAGAGAAGAGAGAGACAGAGACGAGAGAGACAGAGACAGAGAGGACAGAGGAGAGACAGAGCAGAGAAGAGACAGAGAGACAGAGGAGAGAAGACAGAGAGAAGAGAGACAGAGCGAGAGAGAGACAGAGCGAGAGAGAGACAGAGCAGAGAGAGAGAGACAGAGAGAGAGACAGAGAGAGAGAGAGACAGAGAGAGAGAGACAAGAAGACAGAAGAGAGAGACAGAGAGAGAGACAAAGACAGAGAGAGAAGAGCAGAGAGAGAGACAGAGAGAGAAGCAGAAGACAGAGAGAGAGACAGAGACAGAGAGAGACAGAGAAGAAGAGAGAGACAGACGAGAGAGACAGAGAGAGACAGACGAGACAAGAGAGAGAGACAGAGACAGAGAGAGAGAGAGAGAGAGCAGAGAGAGAGAGAGAGAGAGAGAGAAAGAGACAGAGAGAGAGAGACAGAGAGAGAGAGACATAGAGAGAAGACAGACAGAGAGACAGAGAGAGAGCAGAGAGACATAGGAGAGAGACAGAGCAGAGAAAAGAGCAGAGAGAACAGAGAGAGCAGAGAGAGAGAGAGAACAGAGACAGACATAGAGAGAGAGACAGAACATAGAGAGAGACAGAGACATAGAGAGAGAGACAGAGACATAGAGAGAGAGACAGAGACATAGAGAGAGAGAGACATAGAGAGAGAGACAGAGACATAGAGAGAGAGACAGAGAGTACAAGAGTGTAGAAGGGTCGCAAGTTTTGTAAACAAGCCAGTTGTTGTTGCTGTTGTTGTTGTTACCAGCCCGGACACAAATGGTTTTTGTTCCCTATGTTAAGCCAACTGGAAAAACATCTCATATTTATGCTAATTTATATGTTTATATGTTACGTAGCGTGTTTATTATATAAATTTGAAAAAAATATAGATGGATTAAGCAAAATGTCCATATTAACGTTTTATACGACATTTAATGCACCTCAGAGTGATTATTATTGTGTTATTATTAATATGGCATCTTCAAGGCTAATAACACACTCTTAATGATTTTAATGTGTTCCTGTATGCCAGCACAGGTGCAAGTTGTGGAATTTAAAGCAGTTAAGTTCAGTGAAAAAATGTAGCATTAAGAGTGTAGCAATTAAGCAATAGAAAAAAGATGAAACGAAATAAACTCCTGACAGCATAAGCCGCTCTGCCTATCTTCTGCAAGGTATGTAAATGGTGTACGTACACCATTTCATTTCTACATTATGGTTTTCTTATGAAAGTGATCTAATGCAGTTAGCATTACAAACTCTGTTTTCTCTTATACTAACACGTCTGAAGGAGGAAAGAATGGGAAGGCGTTTTCATAGCTGGAGGAAGAATGCCCGCGAGCACCATCCTCACCCGCCACCAAAATATGTAATGACATACATATTTTATTCATTCTAGAGTGTATATCAGGTTTTTATGTTATGTATATTGTTTATTATGTCAAATTAGATGAACTTTGATAGATAAATAAGCCGTAGAGTTTATAATAGCGTCATATTGAAGTACATTATTTCTTAGGGAAATATTGCTTTGACTTTCAGCCATTTTGAGTTTAGGCCAAGCTTTTGGAACGGATTATGGCCGAAACTTGGGGTTCCACTGTAATAATAATAATACGTATAATAATAATATAATACTACGTATAATAATAATATAATACTATGTATAATAATAATATAATACTACGTATAATAATAATATAATACTACGTATAATAATAATATAATACTACGTATAATAATAATATAATACTACGTATAATAATAATATAATACTACGTATAATAATAATATAATACTACGTATAATAATAATATAATACTAGTATAATAATATAATACTACGTATAATAATAATATAATACTACTATAATAATAATATAATACTATATAATAATAATATAATACTACGATATAATAATAATATAATACTACGTATAATAATAATATAATACTACGTATAATAATAATATAATACTACGTATAATAATAATATAATACTACGTATAATAATAATATAATACTACGTATAATAATAATATAATACTACGTATAATAATAATACAATACTACGTATAATAATAATATAATACTACGTATAATAATATAATACTACGTATAATAATAATATAATAATACGCATAATAATAAAATAATACGTATAATAATAATATAATAATACGTATTATAATAATAATATAATAATACGTTTTATATATACGTATAATAATATAATAATACGTATAATAATATAATAATACGTATAATAATAATATAATACAGTAATCCTCGGTTTTCGCCAAAAATCGTTCCAGAATGTTGCTCAAGTGCCATTACCAAACGAATTTACTTCCTTAAGAAATAATGTCACGTAGGTTAGTCTATTTCAGACCCCCAAAATACACTTGCAACAACACTTACGAAAATACACTTACATAAATGTTCGAGTTTGGAGATGCACGAAAACCGAGGACCACTGTACGTATAATAATATAATACGATAATAATAATACGTATAATAATATAATAATACGTATAATAATAATATAAATACGTACATTGGACCCTCGCTATTCGAACATTCTTCATTCCAGAATGCTGTTCAGGTGCTGTTACCAAACAAATTTATTCCATAAGGAATGATTTAAATTAGATTAGTCCATTTCAGACCCCAAAAATACACTTATAAAAGCACTTACAATAATAAACTTACATAAAGGGCGAGTTTGGAGTGTTCGAATAGCAAGGGTCCACTGTATAATATGTAATACTATATAATAATAAAATACATACTATAATAAGCGAGTTTCAGAAGTATAGCCTCTCCTCAATTAACAACGG
>WNWK01032707.1:0-21695 GCA_009830355.1 Cherax destructor
TAACAATATCCTTCATCCCAGCCCCAGGATAACACACCCTCTGCCTCCTATTCCTATCCTTAAGACAAAATTCCCTATCCATAAACTTAATCTGACTATCCCTAACTAAAACAATGTTCTTACCTCGACTGGCGGTGTGAAATAAATGGTATAAAATACCGACACAATGGAAAAATAAACACATAAGCAGTATGGAAATAAATGGTATAAAATACCGACACAATGGAAAAATAAACACATAAGCAGTATAATGTGATCCCTTTTATTGAACGTTTCGCCCACACAGTGGGCTTTATCGATCACAGACGATCTACCTGGAAAATGAGCAACATGGAGATATTATAGGGTACAGTCAGGTGGAGAATGCTGGGTCAGGTGGAGAAAGCTGCATGTGAGTCTTAAAAGTAGTGTGATAGTTAAAAACATAGTGTGACTTAAAGGACCTGCAGTGTACCATTCTTGAGTTCTAGGTGGGATAGCGTTGAAGAAGTTTCTTGGCAATAGGTTCAGCTATGTTGTAGAAGCCGTTGTTCTGGTTGAAGTTGTTGGATATACAGATGAGTGATGATTCTAGGATTCTTCGGTATTGCGTGTTGTCTTCTGGCGATGAGTCTTGCGTTTCTGTAGTTGATTAAATGGTTGTGTAAATTTCGGTGTTGAACACAGGCATTTCTTGAGTCGTCCAGATCTGCCTGCGTACTGGTGTTCTGAAATGCGTGTTTGTAGGTCTCTGGATGTTTCGCCAACGTATAATTTGCTGCAGCCATTACAAGGATTGTGTATACCCCTGCCGTGGATTGAAGCTTTTCCTGTCTGTTACTGGTAATGTCCTTGATGGTGGTGGATGGGAGGTGGATACTCGGAATGAGGTCTTAGAAAAATGTTGGAAACTTGTTTGGAAATGGAGTTGGTGGGAAGGACTATGTATCTCTTCTCAGCAGTGTCTTCTCTGGGTGTGTTGAAGATGTTTAATGCCCGTCTTCTGCAGTCTCTAATGAAGTGACGAGGATAGTGAAGTTTGGAAAAAACTTGTTCAATGAGGGAGCATTCTTCTTCAAGGAACTCACATGCAGCTTTCTCCACCTGACCCAGCATTCTCCACCTGACTGTACCCTATATTTTCTCCATGTTGCTCATTTTCCAGGTAGATCTGTTCGGACTTCGATAAAGCCCACTTGGGCGAGAACGTTGTCAATAAAGGATCACATTATACTGCTTATGTGTTTATTTTTCACATAAGCAGTATAATGTGATCCTTTATTGACAACGTTTCCATTTATTTCCATCGTGTCAAACACTGCAGTAGAAATGTATCCTTCACACAGAGAATACCTGGACCTTCTATCATTTTCCAGGTAGATCTGTCTGTGACTCGATAAAGCCCACTGCGTGGGCGAAACGTTTTCAATAAAGGATCACATTATACTGCTTATGTGTTTATTTTTCCATTGTGTCGGTATTTTATACCATTTATTTCCATCGTGTCAAACACTGCAGTAGAAATGTATCCTTCACACAGAGAATACCTGGACCTTCTTCTATCATTTTCCAGGTAGATCTGTCTGTGACTCGATAAAGCCCACTGCGTGGGCGAAACGTTGTCAATAAAGGATCACATTATACTGCTTATGTGTTTATTTTTCCACTGGCGGTGTGCATGACGTTCTCGACGGTCTTTGTAGAGATGGTCTTCGCTGGGATGTCTTCACATTCGTCTGATAACAAGGAGAAAGAGTTGCTGGTTTTCACAGCAGTCTCCTGGACCTTCTTCAACTTCAGCTTCGTCCCTTCAGATTCGACTAGCATCCATAAGAACATAAGAACATAATAATGGAGGAACACTGCAGAAGGCCTACTGGCCCATACAAGGCAAGTCCTTATCAAAACCACCACTACCTAAGAATTTACTCCTGTACTCACGACACTAATCAAACCCAGCCCCTCCCATTCGTTGGTCTGATCATAGGCGACATTGTTCCGGGGATAATCCTTGCATATACCCTTCAAACGTTGAATCTCTCTTCTAGCTTCCGTTAATTCCGCCTTCATTTGGAGATATAGCTGCTCGTAGTCAAGGGAAACCATCATCCAATCTCAGGTAGCTAATAACGGAAGCACAACAAAGATGGTTCAGTCCACAGAGAGTACACAAGACACGTCTTCAAGTACACAAGACACGTCTTCTGCTACTGTCACCTTACTGCCACTGTGGCTACGCACTGAACCTTGATGATCCGTGTGGCTTCGCACTGAACCTTGATGATCCATGTGGCTTCGCACTGAACCTTGATGATCCATGTGGCTTCGCACTGATCCTTGATGGTCCGTGTGGCTTCGCACTGAACCTTGATGGTCCGTGTGGCTACGTACTGAACCTTGATGGTCTGTGTGGCTACGTACTGAACCTTGATGGTCCGTGTGGCTACGTACTGAACCTTCAAATGTATGACACAATACACTTTCAGCTGTAGTTCACTCTTAAGAACATAAGAAAGGAGGAACACTGCAGCAGGCCTGTTGGCCCATACTAGGCAGGTCCTTCACAATCCGTCCCACTAACAGAATATTTGCTCAACCCAATTTTCAATGCTACCCAAGAAATAAGCTTTGACAATTCAATTTACTCATGTGTGAGTCCCACTCAAATCCAACCCCTCTCACTCATGAATTTATCCAACCTAAATTTGAAACTACCCAAGGTCCTAGCTTCAATAACCCTACTAGGCAGACTGTTCCATAATAACATAAGAACATATGAATGGAGGAACACTGCAGAAGGCTTACTGGCCCATACAAGGCAGGTCCTTATCAAAACCAGCACTACCTAAGAATTTACTCCCGTACTCACGACACTAATCAAACCCAGCCCCTCCCACTCATATATTTGTCCAATATTTTTTTAAAGCCACCCAAGGTCCTAGCCTCTATCACCCTACTCGGAAGATTGTTCCACGCATCTACAACTCTGTTCGAAAACCAGTACTTGCCCATGTCCCCTCCAAATCTAAACTTATCCAACTCAAATCCGCCACTTCTGGCTCCCACCCGGTTCGACATCCTCAGTATCTTATCAATATCTCCCCTGCCAATGCCCATCATCAACCATTCCACTCATCAACTACCCTGTTTCCAAACCAATACTTTCCTATATCCTTTCTAAATCTAAAGTTATCTAACTTGAATCCATTATTGTGGGTTCTCTCTTGGAGAGATATTCTCAAGACCTTATTTATATCCCCTTTGTTAATACCCATTTTCCACTTGCATACCTCGATCATGTCTCCCCTCATTCTACGCCTTACAAGTGAATGTAATTTAAGGGTCTTCAATCTTTTTTCATACGGAAGATTTCTAATGCTATGTATTAATTTAGTCATTCTAGGCTGAATGTTTTCTAACGAATTTATATCCATTCTGTAATATGGAGACCAGAACTGAGTTGCTTCCTATTGGTGAGCCATGACTCGATCCATGACAGCACTTTTCCCCCAATGCCACCTTCCTTAACAGTCTCTGGTGTGGTACTCTATCAAAAGCCTTACTAAAATCTAAATAAACAATATCAAATTCCTTATCATGATCAACAGCCTCAAAAGCTTTTCCGAAGAAAGTTAATAAATTAGATAGGCAGGAACAGCCCCTCGTGAATCCATGCTGAGTATCATTAATCAAATTATGTTTATCCAGATGGCTTCTTATAATATCAGCTATAATGGACTCTAGTAATTTACCTACATCAATAATATTATTATGTATTATTTTTGTTATGACGCCTAAAATTGTAGTTCACCTCACACCTTCACCTCACATATTAACATGTAGTTCACCTCACACCTTCACCTCAACATCACCTCACATAATAACATATAGTTCACCTCACACCTTCACCTCAACATCACCTCACATATTAACATGTAGTTCACCTCACACCTTCACCTCAACATCACCTCACATATTAACATGTAGTTCACCTCACACCTTCACCTCAACATCACCTCACATATTAACATGTAGTTCACATCACGGCGTCACCTCAACATCACCTCACCTATTAACATGTAGTTCACCTCACACCTTAACCTCAACATCACCTCACATATTAACATATAGTTCACCTCATACCTTCACCTCAACATCACCTCACATATTAACATGTAGTTCACCTCACACCTTCACCTCAACATCACCTCACATATTAACATGTAGTTCACCTCACACCTTCACCTCAACATCACTCACATATTAACATGTAGTTCACATCACGCCATCACCTCAACATCACCTCACATATTAACATTTAGTTCACCTCACGCCTTCACCTCAACATCACCTCACATATTAACATGTAGTTCACCTCACACCTTCACCTCAACATCACCTCACATATTAACATGTAGTTCACCTCACACCTTCACCTCAACATCACCTCACATATTAACATGTAGTTCACCTCACACCTTCACCTCAACATCACCTCACATATTAACATGTAGTTCACCTCACACCTTCACCTCAACATCACCTCACATATTAACCTGTAGTTCACCTCACGCCTTCACCTCAACATCACCTCACATATTAACATGTACTTCACCTCACACCTTCACCTCAACATCACCTCACATATTAACATGTAGTTCACCTCTTACCTTCACCTCAACATCACCTCACATATTAACATGTAGTTCACCTCACACCTTCACCTCAACATCACCTCACATATTAACATGTAGTTCACCTCACACCTTCACCTCAACATCACCTCACATATTAACATGTAGTTCACCTCACACCTTCACCTCAACATCACCTCACATATTAACATGTAGTTCACCTCACACCTTCACCTCAACATCACCTCACATATTAACATGTAGTTCACTCACCCTTCACCCAACATCACCTCACATATTAACATGTAGTTCAACTCTGAACATTATTATAACTTGGGTAATATTGTATTTCTTTTGTATTTCCTCTATTATGGTTTATATTCAGACATTTTATGGTATAATACATAACTACATAAATATATTTGTAATATCTTCATAATTTGAACTTTCGTATTTATTATGTTAATTGTAAAATATAAATGAAACGTGATAATATTAATTTTGATAAATTCTGCTCCTCACATATAATAATATACTAATATAATGACTTTATACTAATATAATGACTATATACTGACTTTTAAATCTATAAGTACAAGTGACTGATACTTTTTCCCTTTTACAAGTTTCACTACGATCTTCTGCTTAGAAGACGAAACTTCATTCGTCGTTTAGGTTTGTTCTGAATCTTTATCAAGCAGATATAATTGTTCAGTATAGAAAGATACGTTATGTACGGTTCTACGGTTCTAATTGTTGGACTAATTGTGAATTATTGTAGCCACGGTATTGCCACTTTTGTTGACCACTTTAATGTAAACACTAATCCACGTGTCACTTTCCCTTTCCAATTTTAATTTTTCCTCAGTTAATCGTACTTTGGGCATAAGAAATATATAATGCTTTACAACGTAAGAACACTGAATGAAGAAGGAAACTCTACCAAACCTGAGGAATATATAGACGGAGTGAGAACTGCAGGTGAGGTGGGTGACCCATATATGTGAATAACCATAAATGTGAACTCGTGGAGTTTGCCGAACATTATTAAATAACAGAAAGACACAATACTGTGACTGGAAAAATGCACACATAACCCGCACATACTAGACAGGAGCTTACGACGACGTTTCGGTCCGACTTAGACAATTTACAAAGTCACACTGAACATTATTAAAACAAGGAAAGTTTTCAGCGGTCTGGGTTTCCATCCATTGCATTGATTTGATATAAACCTGCAAAGAGCGAAACATTTTGACAGTGAAATCTTCTTCTGCACCTGTGGTCTTATTTCAACATTATAAACAGTGGGATTTGTGTCCACGTCTAGCACAACGCTGAGATCACCTTCACAAACACAAACATGTTTTGTTTACGTCTTGCATTTGGTAACACTGAGGTCTGAGACCAATGAACTGTGAGTAGGCTTTTAAGACCTAAATTCTTGGACTTGGAACCTGCGTCTTGAGACCTGAGATTTGGGGGAATTAAAACCTAGGATCCTGGACGTGTAGTCAAGAATATTTTAGTGTATGTTAAGTAAAAGGACACAAATGCAACTAATGTGACATTTTATTGTGGCAACGTTTCGCTCTCCAGGAGCTTTCAAGCCGTTACAAGCGATAATGGACATAGTGGGTTTATATATACTCTCAAAGTGAGGTGAAATACTAGTGGTGGTAGTAGTAGTGATATTAGTAGTAGTAGTAGTAGTAATACAATAAGGTAGAACAATCAATATGCACATGAGTAAAAGGTGATAAAACAAATACTAGGGTAGTATAACAATAGGTTAGACAAATATTTCTGCTGGAGGTTGAAATATCGAAGGCCTGTAGGAGTGTTCCACATCTACGATGTGCTTGTGTTGAATTAGCAGGAGAGACTATGTGATGGTAGGGTTTACTGTTTTCAGGAGGATTCTTGCTAAGACTTCAGAGATGGTGAAACTGCCTTTGTTTTGTTTAATTGTGTTAGAAACAGAGATAAGTGCTGATTCAAGGCATTTGCGTCTACGGAAATTAGTTTCTTTGATTACTAGTCGGGCGTCTTTGAATTTCATGAGATGATTGTTGGAATTTCGGTGTTGTACGCAGGCGTTGTTCAGGTTATCGTTTCTGCATGCATTAATGTGTTCATTGATGCGTGTTTCGAGGTTCCTTGCTGTTTCTCCTACATAAATTCTGTCGCAGCCTCCACAGGGTATAGTGTAGACCTCTGCGTTGACTGGTTCATGGTGCTTGGATTTAGTCTTGGTTAGATCCTTAATAGAAGTACTGGAAGCGATAGCGACTCTAGTGTTAGCTTGTGCAAATACTTTAGAAATGTTGGATGCAACCTGGCTGTTGGGAAGAATTATGACTTTGTTTGGAGTGGTGTTGATGCGTGGAGAATTAATGATCTGAAGAGCTCTTTTCTTGCAATCTTTGATGAAAAAGGAAGGAAAATGTAACTCAGTGAAGGTTTGGTGAATGTATGTACATTCCTCGTCAAGAAACTCAGGACTACAAATTCGGTAAGCTCTTAGGAAGAATCCGATGATGATGCCTCTTTTGGTCTTAGTATCTTGACTGGAATAGAAGTGTGTGAGATCATTTTTATTTGTAGGTTTCCGGTAAACTTGAAATCTTAGGTTGTTATCTACTTTGTGGATGAGGACGTCTAGAAAGGGTAGCGTGTCATTGAACTCTTCTTCTAGTGTAAACTGGATCGCCGGTTCAACTGCGTTGAGCCTTGCCTGAAGATTCAGTACATCAAAACGTTTGGGAGTTATTACGAGGACGTCGTCTACGTAACGTAACCAAGTGACGCTTGAGGGGATGATGTTGGCGAAGTGTTCAGCCTCTAGGTGTTCCATGTACAAGTTAGCTAAGACGGCACTGATGGGGGACCCCATACCCATGCCGTATGTTTGTTTGTAGAGCCTGTTATTGAAAGAAAAACAGTTGAAATTAACACAGAGTTCAATAAGGTCAACAAAATCTCCGGGAGGTAGAGGAAGGTTAAGGTCCTGATTGACTTTACGTCGTAGAACCTCGATGGCTTGTGTGATAGGTACTTTAGTGAAGAGGGAAGTCACGTCCAAACTGCTTAGTTTCTTGTTTCGGATGGAGAGATTTCGGATGCGGTTGAGAAGGTCGCCTGAATGTTTAAGATGAGCGGGGCTGATGGTCCCCAGAAGGCAGGAAAGATGTTTAGCAAGAACTCAGGCTAGTTTGTGTGGTGCACTGCCTATACCTGATGTGATTGGTCTGAGAGGAATATTATGTTTATGGGTCTTGGGTAAGCCATACATGTGTGCTGGTTTAGGGTTGCTGGGTATCAAGTACAGAAGTTTCTTTCCTTCACTGGTGCGTTTCAGTATTTGTCTGGGGTGGGGGCACTGGCAACTGCAGTGGAGGGAGCTGTTAGGGCTTTAAACTAGAAATAGTTAGTGGTATGGGTTTTGGGGGAAAAACAGAGAAGTCCCAGTGTAGTAATATTATAAGTTGTAGGAGAACTAGTAATAGGCAGAATAAGGTGGATAGTGGAAAGCTAGTGACACTAGATGACAAGGACAGTAATAGGTATAGTGGAAAAACAGAGATGAGCAGGAAGGGTAAAGAGAAAGGAGGGTCTCTAAATATATATTACACCAATAGTCGTAGTGCTAGGAATAAGATGGACGAGTTGAGATTAGTTGCAAGTACGGGTAATATTGATGTTTTTGCAATAACTGAGACATGGTTTAATATGAAAAATCGGACTTGCCTGCCGAATGTCACATTCAGGGTTTTAAATTGTTCCAAGTAGACAGAAGTATCGGGAAAGGGGTGGGGTGGCACTCTATGTCCGTGATCATTTAAATTGTTGCATAAAAACGGGTATAAAGTCTGAATTAACACATACAGAGTCTGTCTGGATAGAATTTTCAGAGGGTGTGAAAAATTGATTTTAGGCGTGATTTACCGTCCTCCAAACTTAGATAGGGAACAAGGGAGACTACTTTGGGAGGAAATTGTTAAGGCCACAAGACACGATAACGTAGTAATTCTAGGGGACTTTAACTTTAGTCAGATTGATTGGAATTTCATGACAGGGAATTTAGAATCTAACGACTTTTAGAAGTAGTTCAGGATTGCTTTTTGAAGCAGTTTGTAACAGAACCTACAAGGGAAATAACCTACTTGACTTGGTTCTGGCAAGCAAGGAAACCCTTGTTAATAATTTAGAAATTACAGAGGAACTCGGCTCAAGCGACCACAAGTCAATTACCTTTAGCATTGAATGGATGTATGATAGTAGGGATAATTCAGTAATGGTCCCAGATTTTCGCTTAGCAGATTATAATGGACTTAGAGAACACTTATCAACTGTGGACTGGGGTGAAGAAGAGAGGTATCAATATGACAGTTTTCTTAACACTATACAGGCTGCCCAAAGAACATTTATCCCGTATAAAGAAATTAGATCAAGTAGAAATGACCCAAAATGGATGAATAATAGGCTCAAATATCTTTTAGGGCAGAAGAAAGGAATTTATAGGCGCATAAAAGAGGTGAGGGTCATCTTATAAATCAGTATACTGACATTAAGAGGGACGTTAAAAAGGGATAAGAAAGGCTAAACGGGACTATGAAATTAAAGTTGCTAGGGATTCAAAAACTAACTCAAAAGTTTTTTCCAGGTTTATAGAACAAAAGTTAGGGATAAGATAGGTCCCTTAAAAATAACTTTGGGCATCTTACTGACAAGGAGAATGATATGTGCTCTATTTTTAATAATTATTTTCTCTCGGTTTTCACACGGAAGACATTAATAATATCCCAGTAATTAATTTTTACAGAGGCCCAGAAGAAGATAAATTATGTAATATCACAGTCACTAGCGAAATGATTATGAAACAGCTGGACCGACTGAAACAAAATAAATCGCCGGGTCCTGATGAGCTTTTTGCAAGGGTTCTTAAAGAATGCAAAATGGAACTCTGTGAACCAATATCTAACATTTTTAATTTATCTCTTCAAACAGGTGTAGTGTCTGATATGTGGAAGATGGCTAATGTAATTCCTATTTTTAAAGCAGGGGACAAGTCACTACCGTCAAACTACCGCCCAATAAGCCTGACCTCAATTGTAGGCAAATTACTAGAGTCAATTATAGCTGATATTATTAGAAGCCATCTAGATAACCATAATTTGATTAATGATACCCAGCATGGATTCACGAGGGCCGTTCCTGCCTATCTAATTTATTAACCTTCTTCAGTAAAGCTTTTGAGGCTGTTGATCACGATAAAGAATTCGATATTGTTTATTTAGACTTTAGTAAGGCTTTTGATAGAGTACCGCACCAGAGACTGTTAAAGAAAGTGGCAGCTCATGGCATTGGGGGAAAAGTGCTGTCATGGATCGAGTCATGGCTCACCAATAGGAAGCAGAGGTGTGCATAAATGGGGTTAAATCCGAATGGGGACTTGTAACAAGTGGTGTTCCACAGGGATCAGTCTTAGGCCCATTGTTATTTATAATATATATCAATGACCTTGATGAGGGAATTACTAGTGATATGAGCAAATTCGCCGACGACACGAAGATAGGTAGGATAATTGATTCAAACATAGATGTCATAGAACTTCAGGAAGATTTAGACAAACTTAATTCGTGGTCAGAAAAGTGGCAGATGCAGTTCAATGTAGATAAATGCAAGGTTCTGAAGCTCGGGAGTGTCCATAACCCAAGCACTTATAAGTTAAATAACGTAGAACTTAGCCATACAGATTGCGAGAAGGACTTGGGGGTGATGGTAAGCAGCAACCTTAAACCAAGACAGCAATGCCTAAGCGTACGTAATAAGGCAAATAGATTACTGGGATTTATATCAAGAAGTGTTAGCAACAGAAGTCCAGAGGTTATATTACAGCTTTATACATCATTAGTAAGGCCTCACCTAGATTACGCAGCTCAGTTCTGGTCTCCATATTACAGAATGGACATAAATTCGTTAGAAAACATTCAGCGTAGAATGACTAAATTAATACATAGCATTAGAAATCTTCCTTACGAAGAAAGATTGAAGACCCTAAAATTACATTCACTTGTAAGACGTAGAATGAGGGAGACATGATCGAGGTATACAAGTGGAAAATGGGTATTAACAAAGGGGATATAAATAAGGTCTTGAGGATATCTCTCCAAGAGAGAACCCGCAATAATGGATTCAAGTTAGATAAGTTTAGATTTAGAAAGGATATAGGAAAGTATTGGTTTGGAAATAGGGTAGTTGATGAGTGGAACAGTCTGCCTAGTAGGGTTATTGAAGCTAGGACCTTGGGTAGTTTCAAATTTAGGTTGGATAAATTCATGAGTGAGAGGGGTTGGATTTGAGTGGGACTCGGCATGAGTGGGTAGAATTGTCAAAGCTTATTTCTTGGGTAGCATTGAAAATTGGGTTGAGCAAATATTCTGTTAGTGGGACGGATTGTGAAGGACCTGCCTAGTATGGGCCAACAGGCCTGCTGCAGTGTTCCTCCTTTCTTATGTTCTTATGTTCTTATATATACCTACCACACAAGCCATCGAGTTTCTACGACGTAAAGTCAATCAGGACCTTAACCTTCCTCTACCTCCCGGAGATTTTGTTGACCTTATTGAACTCTGTGTTAATTTCAACTGTTTTTCTTTCAATAACAGGCTCTACAAACAAACATACGGCATGGGTATGGGGTCCCCCATCAGTGCCTCTTAGCTAACCTTGTACATGGAACACCTAGAGGCTGAACACTTCGCCAACATCATCCCCTCAAGCGTCACTTGGTTACGTTACGTAGACGACGTCCTCGTAATAACTCCCAAACGTTTTGATGTACGGAATCTTCAGGCAAGGCTCAACGCAGTTGAACCGGCGATCCAGTTTACACTAGAAGAAGAGTTCAATGACAAGCTACCCTTTCTAGACGTCCTCATCCACAAAGTAGATAACAACCTAAGATTTCAAGTTTACCGGAAACCTACAAATAAAAATGATCTCACACACTTCTATTCCAGTCAAGATACTAAGACCAAAAGAGGCATCATCATCGGATTCTTCCTAAGAGCTTACCGAATTTGTAGTCCTGAGTTTCTTGACGAGGAATGTACATACAATCACCAAACCTTCACTGAGTTACATTTTCCTTCCTTTTTCATCAAAGATTGCAAGAAAAGAGCTCTTCAGATCATTAATTCTCCACGCATCAACACCACTCCAAACAAAGTCAAAATTCTTCCCAACAGCCAGGTTGCATCCAACATTTCTAAAGTATTTGCACAAGCTAACACTAGAGTCGCCATCGCTTCCAGTACTTCTATTAAGGATCTAACCAAGACTAAATCCAAGCACCATGAACCAGTCAACGCAGGGGTCTACACTATACCCTGTGGAGGCTGCGACAGAATTTATGTAGGAGAAATAGCAAGGAACCTCGAAACACGCATCAATGAACACATTAATGCATGCAGAAACGATAACCTGAACAACGCCTGTGTACAACACCGAAATTCCAACAATCATCTCATGAAATTCAAAGACGCCCGACTAGTAATCAAAGAAACTAATTTCCGTAGACGCAAATGCCTTGAATCAGCACTTATCTCTGTTTCTAACACAATTAAACAAAACAAAGGCAGTTTCACCATCTCTGAAGTATTAGCAAGAATCCTCCTGAAAACAGTAAACCCTACCATCACATAGTCTCTCCTGCTAATTAACACAAGCACATCGTAGATGTGGAACACTCCTACAGGCCTTCGATATTTCAACCTCCAGCAGAAATATTTGTCTAACCTATTGTTATACTACCCTAGTATTTGTTTTATCACCTTTTACTCATGTGCATATTGATTGTTCTACCTTATTGTATTACTACTACTACTACTACTAATATCACTACTACTACCACCACTAGTATTTCACCTCACTTTGAGAGTATATATAAACCCACTATGTCCATTATCGCTTGTAACGGCTTGAGAAAGCTCCTGGAGAGCGAAACGTTGCCACAATAAAATATCACATTAGTTGCATTTGTGTCCTTTTACTTAACATATTGTCGGTAATTCTACCAATATTATTTCATTTGAGTGTATGTTCAGAAAACCAATCTCTTCAGGTAGTAAGTGAATTTTTTTGCAAGGGTACATGAGAGAGAGAGAGAGAGAGAGAGAGAGAGAGAGAGAGAGAGAGAGAGAGAGAGAGAGAGGAGAGAGAGAGAGAGAGAGAGAGGAGAGAGAGAGAGAGAGAGAGAGAGAGTAGAGAGAGAGAAGAGAGAGAGAAGGAGAGAGAGAGAGAGAGAGAGAGAGAGAGAGAGAGAGAGAGAGAGAGAGAGAGAGAGAGAGAGAGAGAGAGAGAGAGAGAGAGAGAGAGAGAGAGAGAGTTGTGGTAACACTGCTAATGCTCATTTTTTATAGATAGGGGAATGAGTGTTTCTTCTGGATGGATTGATGAGTCAGTCCCATCGGATGTTTGAAGTGTAAATAACAACAGTAGAAGAGAAGGGAAGGGGGATGCAGCAAGGTTAGAAACAGTAGTGGTAGTACAGTGATCTGAGTGGTGGTGACATTGACAATAACCAAAGTGGTAAACACATCACTGGTAGTGCAGTGATCTGAGTGTGGTAGCAGAGTGCTCTGAGTGGTGGTGACAGTGACAATAACCAACAGTGGTTAACACATCACTGGTAGCAGAGTGCTCTGAGTGGTGCTGACAGTGACAATAACCAACAGTGGTAAATACATCACTGGTAGCAGAGTGCTCTGAGTGGTGCTGACAGTGACAATAACCAACATTGGTAAACACATCACTGGTAGCAGAGTGCTCTGAGTAGTGCTAACAGTGACAATAACCAACAGTGGCAAAGACATCACTGGTAGCACAGTGCTCTCAGTGGTGCTGACAGTGACAATAACCAACATTGGTAAACACATCACTGGTTGCACAGTGTTCTCAGTGGTGCTGACAGTGACAATAACCAACAGTTGTAAACACATCACTAGTAGCACAGTGCTCTCAGTGGTGCTGACAGTGACAATAACTAACAGTGGTAAACACATCACTGGTAGCACAGTGCTCTCAGTGGTGCTGACAGTGACAATAACCAATAGTGGTAAACACATCACTGGTAACGAGTGACGAGTGAGGTGCCACAGGGGTCAGTCCTAGGACCGGTGCTGTTTCTGGTGTTTGTGAACGACATGACGGAAGGAATAGACTCCGAAGTGTCCCTGTTTGCAGATGATGTGAAGTTGATGAGAAGAATTCAATCGGAAGAGGACCAGGCAGAACTACAAAGGGATCTGGATAGGCTGCAAGCCTGGTCCAGCAATTGGCTCCTGGAGTTCAACCCAACCAAGTGCAAAGTCATGAAGATTGGGGAAGGGCAAAGAAGACCGCAGACGGAGTACAGTCTAGGGGGCCAGAGACTACAAACTTCAATCAAGGAAAAAGATCTTGGGGTGAGTATAACACCAGGCACATCTCCTGAGGCGCACATCAACCAAATAACTGCTGCAGCATACGGGCGCCTAGCAAACCTAAGAACAGCATTCCGACATCTTAATAAAGAATCGTTCAGGACCCTGTACACTGTGTACGTTAGGCCCATACTGGAGTATGCAGCACCAGTTTGGAACCCACATTTATCCAAGCACGTAAAGAAACTAGAGAAAGTGCAAAGGTTTGCAACAAGACTAGTCCCGGAGCTAAGGGTATGTCCTACGAGGAGAGGTTAAGGGAAATCGACCTGACGACACTGGAGGACAGGAGAGATAGGGGACATGATAACGACATATAAGATACTGAGAGGAATTGACAAGGTTGACAGAGACAGAATGTTCCAAAGATGGGACACAGCAACAAGGGGACACAGTTGGAAGTTGAAGACTCAGATGAATCACAGGGATGTTAGGAAGTATTTCTTCAGTCACAGAGTAGTCGGGAAGTGGAATAGCTTGGGAAGCGATGTAGTGGACGCAGGTTCCATACACAGCTTTAAGAAGAGGTATGATAAAGCTCATGGCGCAGGAGAGTGACCCAGTAGCGGCCAGTGAAGAGGCGGGGCCAGGAGCTATGTATCGACCCCTGCAACCACAACTATTCGTCCTCTTGATCTTCAACTTCGTCCCATGCTGTCCGGCCACTGCCCAGGTTCCCTTGACCTGAGGACTCACAACAGGAGGACTACTACGAATCCTCTTGTTTTCCTCCGTCAATCGCCGTATCTCAAGCTTCGCTACCCTCAATTCCTCCTTGCTGCTGGTAAAGTTGCTCAATAGGGGGCATCTTGATTCAGTCCACAGGGAGTACACTAGACACGTCTTCACTCCAAGACACGTCTTCACTGCTATCTAAATTTTTTGAGAAACTCGTACACAAGAGATTATATTCGTTTATTACAGTACAAAACATACTCATCCCCTGCCAATTTGACTTTAGAAAAAAACAAAAGCACAAACGATGCAATTGTAAAAAAGCTGGACCTACTTTACACAGCACTTGAAAACAAGGAATATCCGCTAGGACTCTTTATTGACCTAAGGAAAGCTTTTGATACAGTAGACCACGGCATCCTACTACAAAAACTTGACCATTACGGCATAAGAGGCCACGCTCTTATGTATTTCAAATCCTATCTTACTAACAGGTATCAATACGTCACCATTAAAGACACAACTTCATCTATACTACCACTTGATATTGGAGTACCACAGGGAAGTGTACTTGGTCCCCTGCTCTTCCTCCTATACATGAATGATCTTCCCAACGTATTCCAACACCTGAAACCGATTCTCTTTGCTGATGATACGACTTATGTCATCTCCCACCCAAATCTTGCCTCACTCAACACCATTGTTAATGAAGAGCTACTAAAAATATCAACCTGGACAAACACCTGACAGGGAAACCGGCAGGCCGGACTTGAGTCCTGGAGATGGGAAGTACAATGTCTGCACTCTGAAGGAGGGGTGTTAATGTTGCAGTTTTATAACTGTAGTGTAAAGCACCCCTCTGGCAAGACAGTGATGGAGTGAATGATGATGAAAGTTTTTCCTTTTCGGGTCACCCTGCCTTGGTGGGAATCGGCCGATGTGTTATAAAAAAAAAATGTAAAACACACATTGTAATTTTTACAGAGAAATAAATTATCTTGAATCTTGAATCCCTCTCTGTCTTGTTGATCGGTTTGCTCAGCTACTCGGACAATTGTCAGCATTAAACAAAATTGTGATAATCCTTTGTGTGATATATTAGGATTCACTACTATGTAGTGATTTCTTTATAAATGGGATGTAAAGCTCCGGTAAGCCAACTAACGCTTAGCTACTAAGCGAGTCATCGTCTGTGTAAGAACAATGTCATGAGACAATGTGTTGTTTCCTGACGAATGAACCACCACCACTCTACTGAGGTCTTCCCGAGGCCCTGGTGTAAGTCGTGATTATAGTCTGGGACTCCCTGTGACTACTGAAGATTCCCAGAGACACCAGAGGACTGGTGCCTCTATAACGCTACTCAGGATTCTCACAGATTCAGTCCTTGAGAACTAGGCCTTCATTTTTCTAAAAAACTCTCACACTAATAAACGTGTAGACTTTCAATATGACGTATTTTCTATATCTATTACTTTTCCTGCCTTCCGAGTTGCAATAGGAGAAGTGTCTCATGCTTTACTGTTCAAATATTTTAAAAATTAGTTTTTTTTGAAAAGCTGTCAAGTAGAAACCTTCCTATAGGCCTTAATTAAGATTTCCTGTCATCCATTTCCCTGTGAATTCTTTCTCTAATATACATTAATAAAAATATAAAAAATACAAAAATCTTATATTACATTTCTACACATGTATCAAATTACGAAGTTTGTATCCTTGCTCTGACTGGGACAAACATATCTCTAGCATCAAGTTCTCTTCCCTATAGCGAGAGAAAAGCATGAGACTGGTGCGTCGTCTACTGGCCACTCACGTTACCAAGATCTACACTGAGGTAAGATATGCTTAAATATATATATGTTTTATATATATATATATATATATATATATATATATATATATATATATATATTATATATATTATATATATATATATATATATATATATATATATATATATATATATATATATATATATATATTATATATATATATATATATATATATATATATATATATATATATATATATATATATTGGAAAAAGATCACAGTAAACGGGTGATATCAAAATATGCAAGACAACCACTATGAAAAAAATAGAGGAATTCCAAGCGCTTGTGACTACTCACATTATCAAGGAACTATAAAAGGAAACGTGAGAAGAAGGCTTATAAAGAGGCAGAATACACCTCACAGTCACATCACACTAACAAAGAAAACACCTCACAGTAGCGTAACATCTCACGACTCTGTGAAGAGGAACATAAGAAAGGACCTGAAACTCTTCCCAAGAATTAAGATTAGTCCAATTTATCATTAAATTCTTCCCAAATTTTATTAATTATAAATGAATCCAATTTATATAAACCAAAAGAAATATTCATATTATTTTCAAAACTGCTTTTAATAAAACATGATTCTATTATATTCCTCTCAACCATGGACTTGCTTGATACAACCTTCTCAGCATTTTGAAAATCAATTGGATGGTTAAAGTCTCTCACATGAATAAATAGAGCATTAGAATCTTGTCCAGTTCTAATGCTATATTTATGTTGTTTTAATCTTAGTTCAAGACTTTTACCAGTTTGACCATAATAAACTTTATCGCAATAGACACATCCGTCAGCATTTTGGGGGGAATTTTTTATCAAAAGTCTTTTTACTGTATCAAGATTTTTATATACAACTTTGATATTAAAATTCTTAAGAAAAGAAGGCATATCAACCAAGTTTTCATGGTAAGGAGAACCAACATATTTTGGTTGAATAAGGTTGGTTGTCCCTTTTGGATTGTAAAAGTATTTCTAGCTATTTTAAAAGATTTATCAATTATGTTACTTGGGTATTTTAAATCATTAGCTATTTCATAAATTTTAGAACATAAGGCTTTTGATAGAGTACCGCACCAGAGACTGTTAAAGAAAGTGGCAGCTCATGGCATTGGGGGAAAAGTGCTGTCATGGATCGAGTCATGGCTCACCAATAGGAAGCAGAGAGTGTGCATAAATGGGGTTAAATCCGAATGGGGACTTGTAACAAGTGGTGTTCCACAGGGATCAGTCTTAGGCCCATTGTTATTTATAATATATATCAATGACCTTGATAAGAACATAAGAACATAAGAAAGGAGGAACACTGCAGCAGGCCTGTTGGCCCATACTAGGCAGGTCCTTCACAATCCATCCCACTAACAGAATAATTGCCCAACCTAATTTTCAATTCTGCCCAAGAAATAAGCTTTGAAGATTCTATTAACTCAAGTGCGAGTCCCACTCAAATCCAACCCCTCTCACTCATGAATTTATCCAACCTAAATTTGAAACTGCCCAAGGTCCTAGCTTCAATAACCCTACTAGGCAGACTGTTCCACTCATCAACTACCCTATTTCCAAACCAATATTTTCCTATATCCTTTCTAAATCTAAACTTATCCAATTTGAATCCATTATTGCGGGTTCTTTCTTGGAGAGATATCCTCAAGACCTTATTTATATCCCCCTTATTAATACCCATCTTCCACTTATATACCTCGATCATGTCTCCCCTCATTCTTCGTCTTACAAGTGAATGTAATTTAAGGGTCTTCAATCTTTCTTCATACGGAAGATTTCTAATGCTATGAATTAACTTTGTCATTCGTCGCTGAATGTTTTCTAACGAATTTATATCCATTCTGTAAAATGGAGACCAGAACTGAGCTGCATAATCTAGGTGAGGCCTTACTAATGATGTATAAAGCTGTAATATAACCGCTGGACTTCTGTTGCTTACACTTCTTGATATAAATCCCAGTAATCTATTTGCTTTATTTCTTACGCTTTGGCATTGCTGACTTGGTTTGAGGTTGCTGCTTACCATAACCCCCAGATCCTTTTCGCATTCTGTACGGCTGAGTTCAATATTATTAAGCTGGTAGGTGCTAGGGTTATGAACATTCCCGAGCTTTAGAACTTTGCATTTATCTACATTGAACTGCATCTGCCATTTTTCTGACCAGGAATTGAGTTTGTCTAAATCCTCCTGAAGTTCTGTGACATCTACGTCTTATGTTCTTATGTTCTTATGTTCTTATGTTTGTTCTTATGTTCTTATGTTCTTATGTTCTTATGTTATGTTAATTATTTTCTCTCGGTTTTCACTCAGGAAGACACTAATAATATCCCAAGAATTAGGTATTTTAGTGGGCCTGAAGAAGATAAATTATGTAGTATCACAGTCACTAGCGAAATGGTTATCAAACAGATAGACCGTTTGAAGCAAAATAAATTGCCAGGCCCTGATGAGCTTTTTTCAAGGGTTCTTAAGGAATGCAAAATTGAACTCTGTGAACCCTTAACTAACATTTTTAACCTATCTCTTCAAACAGGTGTAGTGCCGGATACGTGGAAGATGGCTAATGTAATTCCTATTTTTAAAGCAGGGGACAAGTCGTTACCATCAAATTACCGCCCAATAAGTCTAACATCAATTGTAGGCAAATTACTAGAGTCGATTATAGCGGATAACATAAGAAGCCATCTCGATAGGCATAATTTGATTAATGATACTCAGCATGGATTCACCAGGGCCGTTCCTGCCTAACTAATTTATTAACTTTTTTCAGTAAGGCTTTGAGGCAGTTGATAATGATAAAGAATTCGATATTGTTTATTTGGATTTTAGTAAGGCTTTTGATAGAGTACCACATCAGAGACTGTTAAAGAAAGTGGCTGCTCATGGCATTGGGGAAAAGTGTTGTCATGGATCGAGTCATGGCTCACCAATAGGAAGCAGAGGTGTGCATAAATGGGGTTAAATCGGAGTGGGGATCTGTAACAAGTGGCGTTCCTCAGGGATCGGTTTTGGGCCCGTTGTTGTTCATAATATATATAAATGACCTTGACGAGGGAATTTCTGGTGATATGAGCAAATTCGCTGATGACACGAAGATAGGTAGGATAATCGATTCAGACGTAGATGTCAGTGAACTACAGGAGGATTTAGACAAACTCAATTCCTGGTCAGAAAAATGGCAGATGCAGTTCAATGTAGATAAATGCAAAGTTCTTAAGCTCGGGAGTGTCCATAACCCAAGCACTTATAAGTTAAATAACGTAGAACTTGTCATGTTGTTAAATTAGACACATATGCAACACTTGGTATCTTTATTAGAAACGTTTCGCCACACAGTGGCTTCATCAGTCCAATACAAAGTAGAAAGGTGTAAGGAGAGGAGGAGTTTGAGGTTATCAGTCCCTCGGCCTGGAGTCGATGTGTTCAGTCCATCAATCTTGTTGGAAGTGTAGCAAAAGGCCGTAGAGATGGCTTATATGCTGTAATCAGGTGAGATGCAGCAGCAGGAGGCAGGTCATAGTGGTATCAACCACTAGTCGAAGTAAGTCCTTGTCCAAAGGTTTGGACAAATGTTGAAGAATCCCTTTCTACTTTGTATTGGACTGATGAAGCCACTGTGTGGCGAAACGTTTCCTCAATAAAGATACCCAAGTGTTGCATATGTGTCTAATTTAACAACTTGTCGGTTCTCTGAACCATTCATCTACAGAACTTAGTCATACAGATTGCGAGAGGGACTTGGGGGTGATGGTAAGCAGCAACCTTAGACCAAGACAGCAATGCCTAGGCGTGCGTAATAAGGCAGATAGATTACTGGGATTTATATCGGGAAGTGTTGGCAACAGAAGTCCAGAGGTTATATTGCAGCTTTGTACATCATTGGTGGGGCCTCACCTGGATTACGCAGCTCAGTTCTGGTCTCCATATTGCAGAGTGGACGTAGGTTCGTTGGAGAACATTCAGCGAAGAATGACTAAATTAATACATAGCATTAGAAATCTTCCTTACGAAGAAAGATTGAAGACCCTTAAATTACATTCACTTGTAAGACGTAGAATGAGGGGAGACATGGTCGAGGTGTACAAGTGGAGGATGGGTATTAGCAAGGGGGATATAAATATGGTCTTGAGGGTATCTCTCCAAGAGGGAACCCGCAATAATGGATTCAAGTTGGATAAGTTTAGATTTGGAAAAGATATGGGAAAGTATTGGTTTGGAAATAGGGTAGTTGATGAGTGGAACAATCTGCCTAGTAGGGTTATTGAAGCAAGGACCTTGGGTGGTTTTAAATTTAGGTTGGATAAATTCATGAGTGGGAGGGGTTGGATTTGATTGGGAATTGCACATGAGTAAATAAAATTATCAAAGCTATTTCTTGGGTGCATTGAAAATTAGGTTGAACAAATATTCTGTTAGTGGGATGGAATGTGAAGGACCTGCCTAGTATGGGCCAACAGGCCTGCTGCAGTGTTCCTCCTTTCTTATGTTCTTATGTTCTTATGAATCGATTATCCTACCTATCTTCGTGTCATCAGCGAATTTGCTCATATCACTAGTAATTCCCTCGTCAAGGTCATTTATATATATTATAAACAACAACGGGCCCAAAACCGATCCCTGTGGAACGCCACTTGTTACAGATCCCCACTCAGATTTAACCCCATTAATGCACACCCTCTGCTTCCTATTGGTGAGCCATGACTCGATCCATGAAAACACTTTTCCTCCAATGCCGTGAGCAGCCACTTCTAACAGTCTCTGATGAGGTACTCTATCAAAAGCCTTACTAAAATCCAAATAAACAATATCGTATCCAAATTACTAGTGATATGAGCAAATTCGCCGACGACACGAAGATAGGTAGGATAATTGACTCAAACAGATGTCATAGAACTTCAGGAAGATTTAGACAAACGTAATTGTGGTCAGAAAAGTGGCAGATGCAGTTCAATGTAGATAAATGCAAGGTTCTGAAGCTCGGGAGTGTCCATAACCCAAGCACTTATAGGTTAAATAACGTGAACTTAGCCATACAGATTGCGAGAAGGACTTGGGGGTGATAGTAAGCAGCAACCTTAAAC